>NHTK01000687.1:0-30446 GCA_002938355.1 Panaeolus cyanescens
GGCCTGGGAAAACAGGGGTCGTCTTTAACCGTTTTGCACTGTACTCTCAGCCTTTCGACTCCACTCCAACACATCACCGTTCATATCGTTGCTCCACCGTCCATCTATATTATGCCTAGAGGATGCCAATACCATATCGCACCCCACAATAGCCCTAGGGCTTCTCCAAGCCGTCATGTACAAGTCATGTTCTCTCCAAGGTTCCTTTCGTGACAGATAGATCATACAGATTTGTCAGTGAGTTCGCTCCTCAAGCTGTTCAGCAGTTATTAAGCAGGCCTCAGCAGGTTTACGATGTACATATTATCGCCCCTCTTTTTGATCAGCCTTCAGTCTAAGACCAGGGTTCAAAGATGCGTGGTTGCTTAGAAGGCATTTTGGAGGTTTACTATGATTCGGCCCATTACATAAATTATTATTTTGTCGTATTTCTCTTCATGTATCGAGGATAAAGGTGAGCCGTTTGCTTTTTACATCTCATTATGAAATTTGGCTTGTAAAACTATGAATTCAATGTTTAGGTGAACAGGAATCTTGATGATATACGACAATAAGAAATACAGCAAGAATTTGGAAGATGATTGTGGAATTGCAAGGCTATCTGAAAGGCTGTCTTGATTTAAACTGACTACTCTTCTCCGCGATAAGTTTGTTTTTCTTCAACAGGCAGACCCTGCAGCAGCGCGTCATCTCGACCAGATAGTCGGGTTGCGTTCGCACAGGCAATTGAGCCGAGTATCGTAAACTATTTGGCACGCCCATTTTTATCACTTTTCACCCGTACCATTACTGTAGAGGACTGTATGGTGGCAACCAGTCAAGAAGCGTTACGCATCAATGTAGCAACCGGTCGGGTGTTATGCGTTACTCAACGTGAATTAGGCAACCGTTACCGAAGCCCGAATCAGCCTGGACCTACAATGCGTTATGGGGAAATGGCGCACCCCGGGATCTTGTTGGAGGCCGCCATAGTGTTTTAGCAAGAGTGTAAAAGACCGGATTGAATTTATTATTCAGATTTGTAGGTACATATGTGTTTTAGTGGCCGGTGAGCCTTGAATAAGGAAAAAACCAATCCAAGGAGAATGGAGAGCCGACCGAGCACTTAGGACCACTACAGTAATCCAACCGTAAATTTTAACTTGAACCAACCTCTGCAACCTCTCTCGTGACAGTGCAATAGTGCAGCTTGAATCATGTCCCCAAACACCGTCAGCACCAGTCAAAATCCAGCTGTCCAACCTTTTCCATCACATCTTGATAAAGACTTGAAGCACTTAGACAAGTTGCTCGAAAATCTGCCACAGACTCTTCCATTTGTTGAAACAACCTCGCAATACGTATTTGACCTGGATCCCCTGGCAATTGAGGATGAAGGGCTTGGATATGCTGTTAACAGATGTCTTGAGGTCGCTTTTAGCACCTATAAGTCTACAGCAGGGGCAGTAGCACTCACGGAAAGAGGGCCTCATTGGAAACATTTAGTGGCTTTTCTCCGAAGCAATGCTAAAAAAATGTTGACTCCAGCCGACCGAGAGTTCTACATTGACCGTTGGGTCACGCGCTTAATTGACGCAGCAAAAGAGGCTGGCGCGAAAATTCCAAACAAGCGGTGAGCATTTTTAATCAAGTGTACAATGTTATGGCACTCACATTTCAATGTTAGACGTGCTAGAAGCCCTGCAGAAAATGCACCACAGGCTAAGCTTCGGTTTCGAGCTGCTACTGAGGTGATTGAAGTCTCTAGTGACTCGGAGAGTTCTTCACCATTGCCAGTGGTAGCAACTCGATTGGAATCTCCTTCAGCACAAGAACATGCCGAAAAAGCCACGACGAGTCGGATACCAGATTTGCAAGTTCCGCCAAGTCTGCGTCATGCTTTTCAAAGTCAGGCCTCAAACGGTGCCACTGCTTCGGCCTCAAAGCCGAAGCAGCAGTCAATGTGGGATTTTGTACAGAAAGCTACTGTGAAAGAGGTTTTAGAAATTCAGAACAGGGTGACGGAGCGGTATGGGGTAGATCCAATGGTGGCAAAAGCAGAGGAGGCCAGGCTAAAGCAGTTGAAAAAGGAGGAGAAGTTGAAGCAAAATAGGGTTCGTCAACAGCGCTTTCGTGATAGGACCAGGGCAAGGAAAGCTGGAAAATCGGGAGGGAAGAAGTCGAAGGAAGTGGTACTGGGTGTTGATGGGCCATCTCAAGTAATTATTGGTGTTGCAGAACTTTCACGAGCCAAGCTGCAAGGTTCGGGTCACGGTCCAGGATGGAAAACAGAGAGAAATGGACGGAAGGGAGGAGTGGCTCAGAAGCGGCATGTGCGGGTCAATTGGTACCATCCTTTTCTCTGGAGGCATATCAATAAAATCGCACCGAAGGTTAGCTGGTCCCCTCAGCAAATTGTACGGTATCTCCGTCTTCACTACCCAGAGCTCTTTTCAACACTTCATCGGGGGACTGTAAGCAAGTGGATCTCAAAAAATGATCCTAGCCGATGGTCAAATGCAACATTGAAAAATGTTGAACGGAGGAGCACTCTAGCAGGTACAGGGCGTGTGGGGATTCTTGCACGGTATCCCAACATGGTGGAGGAGATCAAAGTCAAGATGGAAGATCTTCGCACTGCGGGTGTCACGATCAGTGGACTTTTGACACGCTCTATCTTCTTATCAATCATCAAAGACCGGCAGCCAGACTTATTGAAAACATTTCGATGCAGCACGGTATAAACTCTTTTAAATTCTTATAATTTTATATTGCTCATTATTCTAAAAATCTAGCACTTTGTATACCAATTTCTCGAGAGCACGATGGATTGGACTTTTCGGAAAGGGACACGCGCAGCTGCTCACATCCCCGCAGATGCTCAGATCCAGTGTGAGCGTACCTTTTTCCGTATGGTCCACCTCATTTCATACTACGACATTCCTCCTGGACTTGTTATCAATATGGATCAGACAGGAATTATTATTCTTGCCACGCACAACCAAACTTTTGAAAAGAAGGGCAGTCGTCAAGTTGACATTGTGGGCAAAAATGAGAAGCGAGCATTTACGCTCTGTGTATCAACCACTGCAGCTGGTGATGTCCTACCGTTCCAGCAGGTGTGGAGTGGCAAGACAGATAAGTCATTACCGGATAGCAGTGCAGCTCTTATGGACGAAGCTAAGAAGCTAGGGTTTGACTTTGCTGTATCTGATAGCGGAACCAGCCATTTTAGCACGCTGAAAACGATGAAGGAGGTGAGAAGTTTTATCTTTGATCAACAAGTATCAATTGGAATCTAACAATTCTTTTTCAGTGGATCGTTAAAATTTTAAAGCCCTACATCGATGCCTACATTACTGATCACAATCTCGAGCCTGATCAAAAAGCTATTCTTTACATCGACTGCTATCCAGTTCATATTGGCAAGGATTTCCGTCAATTTGTATTCTCGGATTACCCACACATTTTCCTTATTTTTGTTCCCGCAAATTGTATGTCATTTTTGACGCTGAATTTCATTGTTGTTCTAACTCTTCAAAGGTACCGGGATATTTCAACCAGCTGATGTTGGTGTTCAGCGCATTTTAAAGCAGTTTATCCGACAAGAAATGCTTGAATTTTTAGTCGATGCCCATTCAACTCAGATGGCAGCTGGCTTATCTGCCGAAAACGTCAAGATAACAACCTCCTATCCCATTCTTCGCAATGCATCTGTTAAGCCCATTGTTAACTTGTTCAATTTTCTCAGCGGTTCAGCAGGCCGGGAAATTATTCAACGTGTAAGTGCGACTTGTTTGTTATTCATACTGAGTCTCACTCAAGTTGCTAATCATGTTTGTTCCGTTTGTTAGGCATGGCAAAAATCTATTGTCAAGGAATGGAATCTTGGAGGTGACTGTCTGACCAGTCTGGCCTCCAAGCGAGCATGTAGAAGATACATTGAGGCAGACGATATTCTCCGCACGGAGATTCAAACGAAACTGGATCAACTTCAGATCACTGGCGCTGAGCCCATCGATGACTTTGGTGTTGGCGATGCTGATGAATCAGAGATCCCACTATCAGTCATGATTCAACACGAGTTTCAGCTTGACCATGGCACCACTGGCACTGGCACCCAAACCCGTTCCTTTTGTGTTCGTGATGATGAGGTCGACATCGAGGGCGAGCAATTTGTTCCGATAGCAGCCCCCGAGTATATTTGGGCTTATACCATGGATGGACAAAGTTTTTCGGAAAATCTACCTACAATGTAGGCTAGTAGCCATCGTAGTAGCACTAAAAAAATTCGATTTTTTTTGCATTTTTGTCTTATTTTTTGGATAGCAACCTGCCCGGCGTTACGCGTTATTTTTTTGAAATTAAGCAACATTGAGGCCCTGCGTTACGCGTTACGGTTGCCACCATACAGTCCTCTACAGTATGCTCCATGCCTGGCTCTTGGATTGCAATGTGCCGCCTGTGGCCGATGTGTGGCTTACAGGATCATCTCACCACTTTATTTGGTGCATGGAGTGAGAAATGGACCATCAGCCTAGTGTCGTCATTGCTCACAGGGTGGGGGGGACTACAAATAGCGAGCGTACCTTTTCCGGTTCAAGCGATCGTCTGATTCCGACTCCCTTGTAACCCCCCACCATCTGGTCATCACTGACAACAAAAACATTCCCAAGTCAATTACTTTTTGAGACCTTCTCTTAGAGACTTGATTGAGATACTCCTGAGTCGACGCCTGATATTCAGAGATTATAACTTTGTCAACTTTTCGGTCAATTTGATACCCAAAAACATGGATTCTCTTGAATATTACTCTCCCATTTCTGACGAAGGACACGACGAGCAACTGTCTATGATTGACTCATACAACTTGGACAAAGACACTGTCTTTTTGCACCATTCAAATCTGGATTTCATGCAAGGTCATCAGACCACGCTGTCATTCGAGCCGCCTCTCCTGTACCAGCACGGGAGTAGGTCATACTTGCAAACCCCAACACCTCTGGTATGTTTTCTATTGTTGCCGTGTCGAGTTTTATCTGACGTTCATTGTCATCTGTCATGTTCCCATGAAACGTCCTGTAACATTTAACTTTTCCGTTGCCATATTCCCTCCCTTGTCACAGCAATCAAACGGACCGTCACCCCCTCTCACCCCAGATATGCTCTATTCAGCTGGATCTCTGGATCCCCGCCTCTCCTTGTCGCCCACCACTTCAGTCGGATCCTCAAACCCAACGAACGGGAGCAATCCATTCACCGAAGAGGAAGTCACGACTATTTCAGTCAGCACCGCCTTCCACCCCAACTCTCACCCCAACGCATCACCGGATACGATATTCACAACCTCCGATTCCGTATGGTTCTACACCTCCTCAACGGTCATCCTTTCCAGGACCCCACGCGCGTTCCGTACCCTCCTTGGTGTAAGTTTACGAGACAGCCGCTTCAGGGACGTGGTAATACCCATCGACATACCCTCCACCGAATTCAACGTTATCATGCATCTGCTCTACGGATCAAGTCCAGCCCCTCACTCGCCGACGTTTGACACGTTGCTCAAAGCCGTGGATAGGCTTCCTCTGCTGGATATGAACCCGCAGGACTATGTCCTCCCAAACACGCCACTGTATTCTCTTTTGCTCTCCTACGCACCTCTTCATCCTCTCGATGTTTACAGTCTAGCAGGTCATCACGATCTGTACACATTGGCATCTCAATGCTCGCCTCACCTCCTCGCGTTGTCTCTCAGCACGATAACCGACCAGCAAGCTGAACGCATGGGGGCTGTTTACCTGAAGAAGTTGTTGCTTCTGCACGTCGGACGAATAGGCCACCTGCGGGATATTTTGCTCAAAGTCCCCGACTTTCATCCCGAGACGAAGAAGTGCACGTTCAACGATCAGAAAGCGGTATCTAGGGCTTGGGCACTAGGTAGTGCTAGCTTAGTATGGGATGCGAGACCTGGTACGTCAGGTATTCCCTTTTGTTTCGTGGCTCTCGTTGTGCTCCTCTATATTGGGGGTTGAGCACAGCAGTGGAATTATATCACCTGTCTCTCATTGAGATCTCATCCCTCTTCATGCGTAGTATATCGGTGCCGTTTTCTCCTTTTCACTCTGTAGACGCGATCATTACTGACACTTCTCGCAGACCTCTCATCGCATAGCATTCAGACGAGCCTCAGTCAGCTCATGGAGCCCCTCTTATGCGATCAGTGCCAAATGGCCCTCAAAAACAGGATCAAAGACGTCGTCGCGAGATGGACTTCTGTAAAGGTGATTGTTGTGTTTATGAAATTTTGGCTGGACATGCGTCTCCCGTTTGCATTCGATGAACTGGGGGGATAGCGATCACGATGCATGGATTATATTTCGAAGTTTTTATGGCACGTTCAAGATGTGTGACGTCTGCCTTTGTCGCTCCGTGAGTTGTGCGGGCGTTGGGAGTGTTTTGGAGTGGTCTTTTTGTTTTCTCTATCCGTTTTTGGCCCCTTTGTGTCTCGCTCTGTCGTTTGGCTGATTCGGTGTAACAACCTTCCCCCTCCCCTTTCCCCTTTTTTGATCCCCATACTGGACGACTCTCCCGACTCTATCACCAACACAACGACATACTCCACTTTTACGACGTGGTTGTTCAAATGTGCGATGGATGGACGGCTTGACTTGTCTCGAATAAACAAAACGGTGTTTGTGTCCAACTCGACACCACTTCTCACCTTTTAAACTGCATTTTTCTACTCACTTCAAATAGCGCAATATCTAAAAAAAGCGCTAATTTTACAGATCCGACATCATTTCTGGGCCGCATCGTCTCTCTCGTCTCTCATCTCTCACTTTCTTCCTTATGCCAAACACGATCACCTGGCCTTTTATTTTTACTCGGCATCTCGCATGCGTGGCGATGGTTAGAGGTTCGGGCAACTGGATGACGGGGAAAGAGAGCATTCCCAGCTCTTAAATCACCAAGAGAAGGAAGGCGCTTTCTTTTTGCCTATTTTTTGTCCCTTGGCACTACGCTGAACATGGCGAGGCGTCTTTTGCACAGGAATTTTCATTGCCCACTTGCGTCGTCGGGCCCTCGTCTTGTTTTCTCCCTTTCTTAAGCCGCCTTTTTTTCTTCTGTTTTGAAGAGAACTGAGGCGCTTGGGGATACGGGGAAATTGGGCTTGGGCCGACCCACAACCTTCGGAGACCATAACGCAAAGCCGACATTGCACCCACCATCACCATCCAAACAAATCACCACCACGTCTTTCATACACGACAACAGACATGGAAACAAAAACAATATAAGGCATCGCTGCCACCTCGCGCATCATATCTTCTCAACAGCACGAAAAACCCACATCCGTCAAAATTTCCACAATACACGCCGTCCAATATTCTTCTCTCGGAAGAACTTGAAAAAGACAAGGAATCTGACGACGATGCCGACACAAAATGGGCACCGCTAAAGCGTTTGCCCATCGTCCTTTTATTCTATTTAACTCAGCAGTGGGGCTTAGGATAGGTAGGTTTCTTTTCTTTCCGCAATTACTAACGAATCCCTCTTCGACGTTTCATCATTTACTCCCTTCATCCACTCCACCATTCGAAGCCCCCTCATAACACGTTCTCCGATTTTTATATCTTTCTTATATCGAACAATAACACTTTTACGGATTATTACTGTAAACCCTCCATCACCAAGGTCTAACACCTCATTTTTATTATATGACATTTTATACTCCTCTTTAGCTTTAACGCTCCCTCCCCTGCATCGTTCCATATAGGATCACAGTAGTACGAATTATAAACACTTCTACATACTTAATATCTACCCGTTTCACGTTTGTACGTATGGACAATCACGAACAATACCGTACCTGCAATTTGTGTTTCGAAGCCCAAGATCTTTGATTTTGTCTTATTACTTAATCTTGAGTCTGACATTCGGGCACGCAGACCCGGTTTAAACCTGTACCGTCTTAGCAGGCCAAGCTACAGACGCCCAAAAGAGAAAGAGAAGGATCAGCGCTGTGGGGCCATGTGTGGCGCTGAGAGGAGCAACTCCCGAGTCATTCATGAGAATTCGGGGATTATTTAGGCATGAAGATGAGAATCGAAGACTCAAAGCTCCACTTCTCATCTACGTTCTTTATTGTGCAGCGGCGATCAGAGAGGAGCTACATAACGAGTTATCAACCCTGGTATGAAGACGAGAACTTCAAGTCTTTGTCAGATCTTCGGTCGTGGATATCGATGACCATTGACGTCAGAATCTTCCTATGTCTGATTCAGTGGTTGAATAAAAGATGGCAGGTTCACGAATTGAAAAAGAATAATGCATCAACAAGGAGAGATAGTACAATTTCGAGGTTTGTAGATGCAAATATGGGCATACGATATAAAGGACTAGCTTGGTTTTCCCATAGCCAAGGGAGTGACAGCGTACTTTTTTTTTATTTTATAGTCTCCAGTAAGTAAAGGAAGGTGAATGAAGGGATGTCCGGTCACAGGTACCCGAGGGTGGATGCGCTTTACACAAATACCGAGGTTTTCTTCTTCTTCTTCTTTCCAGCTGTTGCCACTGGCGAAGGAGGATTGAATCCCCAGGTTCCGAATGCCGAGCTTTCAATTTCTTCGAAAGGTTTGGGCACTTGTTCAGGAATTGGTGAACCCCATCCGATATCAGGTAAATCGATGCTGCTCTGTTGGTGTTGGGAACGCGGCGCAGGATCAGGATCAGGATGATCGCTCTGCGCAGAAAGCGCGATGGAATGAGCATCATCATCATCCACTACAACACTCCCAAAGTCCAACTTGTCCAGGACATTAGGACCAGCCCCAAGTTGCCGAATGTTAAAAGCCGAAATGCGCCCACGAATTTGAGACAACGTAGTGATCTTCGCAATGAGCTCAGAACGACGATTAGCAGTGATAGGATCTTCGCAAAGGAGATTACTGAGGCGCGTCTCGAGAGAGACAGCGCTGGGAGGGGAGGGAGAGAAAATAGACGCGAGGAGTTTAGATTTGAGAGTCGACATGAAGAATTGTTTGAGCTCATGCTCCATCATGAGAGGAGCATAGTCGATGAATCGCTAGATATACGATGATGAGATTTAGGATGCAGCTGAGGAAAGAATAAAGCGAGGACGTACACGAGAAGCGACCTTGCAGTAGGCGTACAACTTGGCCATCATATCAAGGTTTTCGTTGTGAGTGGTTCTGGAATATTGGTAGCCATTTTGATCATACAACGAAGTAAACCATAGGTTGACTTGTTCCTGAAGAATATCAGTGTTCCAGGTGTAGATCGGCTTCTGCTCCAGAGCGAGAAGCTTGTTAAGCATGGTCTCGCAGTTGAGCTTGCTATGAGATAGATGTGCCCGAACATGCTTCCTGAGAAGGAATAAGTACCTTATAGCGGAGAGCCAGCAGGAAGTTATACGCACTCAATGTGAGCGAGAAGATAAAAGTATGGTTTGAAATGTTTTTTCTTCAATGGGTCAAGGAAGTCGTCGACAATGGTGTAAATCTGCTCAAAGCAGTTAAATGTGATGTCGTTCCAGGGTTTAATATGACGAAGGACGATATTTTCAGTGGCTTCAAAGGGAACATGACCAGGGAGCTCCCAACCAGTAGTCCTAAAGGAAAAATGTTGTTGTCAACGACAATCGTTTGGTAGAGCGGACAAGGACATACTCTTCGATCTCCTTCTGCACATCAGCAATGGTAAGGACAGGGTTGTGATTGGATGCAGGAGGTATAGAAAGCGAGAGACGGCAAGGGCTGGGATCGAAGCGAGGCTGGGTATCTTGGATGCTTTCCTTGAAGTCGTTGTAAACCCGACGACTTTGTTGCGCCAACTTGTGAGTCTGAGAACCAAACACCTCCTTTTCAATCTCATCGCAAAATGCAGTGATCCTCATGATGATTTCGACAGCGGGGTCCTGGGTGGACAAGACGGGCAAGGCAGCCAGCGCAGCTCGGGATTTCGTCAACTCATCTTGCACTTCCTTCAATAAAAGGGGAATACTATAAACGAGGCGCAATCAGCAACGGGACGATAATTCTTCAGACAAGAGAGCAAATAACTTACTTCGTTTCAATCATCTTCATCAACAAAGGGCTGATGTACTTGACCAAATTTTTCACCCCAAACCTCCACCCAAACTCTGCCTGCATATCTGACCAAGGCGACTGCGACTCAAAGAAATCTTTGGCAATAGTCTCCATTTCCGCATGCGTCTTTCCCGAATTGCGATCCTCGTCATCAGGGAGACGAACACAGAAATAACCGTGCTGAGTTTTGTGCTTGTAGCCTTCAATGATAGAGCGCCACTCATTCCTGCTGCCCGTTGCACCACTGCTGAGGGAGTCGGGTTTGGTGAGAACACCTGAGTAAAAAGGACGAGAAGAAAAATGAGAGCAGAAAGCGAAGCAGGACGGACATTTACTTACCAAGGGTACGCAAGCCAGTTGGGTCTGCCTTTTGTGCAAGCTTGACTGCCTGCATGAGCTGATAGTCGTCTAACAAAATAAATCTTCGAATTTAAAATAATATGCCAGCATTAGCGAAAAGACAGTACCAGTCATGGGCATCGCAATGACAATAATAGTGTTCTTTTGGGAGATCTCCTTTTTAGTGAGATGCTGAATCAATTTGATGAGGCTGCTGTCCGCGTTCTGTATGAGGCCTATAAGGGGTGTTGAGGATGAGAGAATGATTCAGAATAGAATAAGATTCCATCACTCACCAGGAAGATCAACAAAGTGAACGTCGGTCGCCTTTGGGTCTTTCAACTGAACAACGATCTTGTTCTCGGAGAAGTCATGTTGACGCGACATGAGGGTCAACTCATCCTTGGATTTCGTCAAAAAATCTTCAACGTCTCGGTCTGGGTAGTTGAGGATAGCTGCCTGGGCGCGGCGTAGAATGATCTCGACTTGGGTTTTATCCGTGGTACGGTCAAATAAGATGCGTCGATGACCTTTCACGGACCCTCCTGCCCCGTTGGGCACAGAGGTTCCCGCAATGTCAAGAGAGACAGTGCAAGACCACTCCGTTGCATCGCTGGAAATTTCGCAAATCATGGGGCATCTGAAGGAAGAGGACCATTAGACGAGCATGAGGGGTTGGCAGAAGCCACAAACCTCGTACAGGTTCCACTGTCCCTAGGTACGTTGATCTAAAGAAATATTTAATCAGAAAGGGACACAGGAGTGGAATATTCATCACGTACCTTGCTGACAGCCTCTACAAGAGAGCTTTTCCCACCTGGTATCAGAAAAAAACCGTTGGGTGCTGCTGTGCTATAAATGAAGTTATGTGACTACGCACTGGATTGTCCACCAATCACAACTACACGAGGAAGCTGGATATTGAGATTCAAACCAGACCTAGAAAGGCATCAGCATGAATTTTCCGGGGCCAGAAGTACAATGAGCGACGAACAGAAGCAGCTTGAGGTCTGAATAGAGGTGCATGACCTCCCTGCACCGGGCAGCGTAACTAGAATTGTGAACGTCATCGTCGCCAGTGCCATCAGGAACAGGAGGAGGTAGGTCGTCTTGGGTATTCAGATCATCAGGAATATTCATGTCGTCAGGAATGTTGGTTTGATTAGTGTTGTCTGGATCAGGGAGAGGTGGGGTATAGTTCTCAGATGTCGAATCGTCCGTAGCCCTCTGTTTGCCCTTCTTTTTAGCAGAAAATCCAAACATGTGGAATGCGGTGGCAGTATGTCTTCGATGTCTTCAAGTGCAAGACAGATGCAACGAGGGTGACACAGATGAGATGAAGATGTGATGAAAACAAGGGTTGCAAGGTGGGTTTTTATAGGCAGCTCGTGCCCAGTGAACTAGTTACCTGACTTCACTGCACGCGGGAAAAATTGCACAAGGTTTATCAAACTGGGCTGTGATTTTCATACTTTGAACGATAAAAGATGCATGTCCACCCTCGCGGTCGACAAAGTCAACGAGGCCAATTCAGTGAGCATAGCTTCTGCCGATAAAACCTAAAATTTCGGGAAGAATCTTGTCATCAGACGCGCAATCGACCAATAAGATGGCCTTTATAAACGAGGAAAGTGTTGGATAGACGCTCAATGTCGAGATAACTCTCAGACGACGTGGAAGAAGCAAGGAAACAAGGAAAGGATTCGGGCTTGATGTCAGGTACATTGATTAGGTAATCACAGAAATTATGTAATAAATACACATCGTCTCGTAAAAGCAACAAAAGCATGTACTTAAATTGCATGTAAATGTCAGAAAAAGTAACAAAAAAATCAGGTTTGTATTTCAGTTATGAGGTACGATATTAGATATAAGTTAAATGAGGTTTTTTTATCAATTTTTCAGGTGGAGTAGTATATCCACTGGGAGCTCGACTCCCCAGCCTTAGCCGGCTGCCGACAATGAGCAAAGTACTGGCTTACATAACTGATAGTGACAAAGCAGTCATTCACAGTCAATTGCTCAAGTCAATTGGGGCTGTCCACATTCCACCATCATCATCGACCTGCATCTCAAACTTTGGACACATGGAAAAGGTTGAGTACTCAAAAATTATATTGGATATGTCATTCTAACAGTCTCTATAGGTCTCTAATCATAATGCCAATAAGATGGCTATGTCTCGGGCCCTGGGGGCCGCATTCTTGAACCACCAGGTTGAACAGTTGGAGAAGACTGTTTCGTCTAATGGTCCTGCATCTGGTAATTGGAGAGAACGGAAGAGCAACTACAATCACCAGGGGCATGGCCATTCAGCACCTACAAAGCGCGGACCGAACTCACCCGGGGGGCCTGTCGTTCACCGGAAGAAAGCCTCTGGGGAATCAAGGGATCGAATGACACAACCGGGTCTCGATAAGCCGAACAGAGATCGGCAAGTTGAGGACGTTACTGCCATTCAGGCCCCCAGAAGGAACTCAGAAGAAGAGGATAGAAAAGGGAAAGATGCGGATGTTGTTGTCGTTGATGCCAGTGTTCTGCTCCATGCGCTGTACAAAGTGAAGAGATGGTGCAAAGACGGACGTCAAGAAGTTCTAATTGTCCCTTTGGAGGGTGAGTGGTATATTACAACATCTAGTACAGATGCTGACTTGTTATTTAGCACTTAATACCCTTGATCTCCTCAAGAAAGGGACATCCACCCCGGCCCAAAAGGCCAGAGCTGCGTCTCGATTCCTTGAGGCGCAAGTGGGCGTAAACCCTCGCATCCGGGTCCAGAGAGACGACGCCTTCGTCCTGTGGGACAAAATTCAGTTGAGCGAAGATGCCGAATCCAAATCCAACAATATTCACACTGCTTGCCCTGAGTGGGTGCGCCGCATCATCTGCTGTGCGCGATGGGAAACAGAGCACCCAGAGGAGGAACTTAACCTTCCTGCCAGACAGACTGCAAACGGCAATCAGGCCAAAAATAGCCCATCCAAGTTCAACGTTGTTTTGGCTGTCGTTCCAAAGCCGCCCACTTCTCCCCAATCAGTCGCTCTCAAACTTGCCGACATGTCAATCGCCAACGAATCTACCACTCCTTTGAACCCGGTTCCCCTTCCCGCTCCCAACATTTCTCATTCTTCCAAGCATGAACATCGTTCATCTGGTACCCTAGTTGCAAGCTGGGCTGCTAGAGCAGGAGTCAACATTCTTGAAGTCGAACCTGCCTTACCAAACAGGGGAGAGGACGAAGATCGTCCTAAACGTGCCCAACCTCGCAGGCCTTCTGGAAGCGGAAGAGCCGCGCTCGTAGAACGTCCACCTGCAGTCATGGCCATGATGGAGATGATTTCTCAACCTAGCACAGTTGTCCGCGTTTTGGCCCGCGGCGAGAAATTGGATGCAGGCCCGTGATCAGACAGCTGCAGCAAACATGTTCGTCTTTCTCACCTTTGTGTTTGATTTGACGTACTTATTTTTATCACCAGTGATAAATACTCCATCAAGGATATGGGCAACTCAATCCTAGCCACTCCGTTTTCGCCAAAGGTGGGGAGAAGGAAGGGCAAGCAGGTTCCTCTGTCAGTTGAACTCCCTGCGTCTGGTGTTCCCCTTCCCCTCCCCTTTCTCGGATTCAAGTCTGCGCGACGATAGATGAAGAAAGCAAGGAAAATGCAACAAGTAACGAGTGTCGTTTCAGGAAAAAAACACCCATACACATTTTTCGCCGTTTTATTTCGGGGTGGAGTGGTTCCGTGATTCTGATTTCTGACTGCTTGCTTGCTTGAAGGACCCTCTCGCAGTGATGGTGAGCCACACCATAGCTAGTTTTGGTTACAACTATCACGAACTATTCGCGTCCATCTGTTCATTTCATCCATCCGCTTCCACTATCTTCTCTCTCTACTCCTCTGTCTATTGTCCTCACTATGCATCCCATATACTGTTCCCTTTTCGGACGATATCGGAGATGACTGTGAGGCTGACCATTTTTCATTTCAATTCCTATATCGTCTGCTTATCTCTGCTCTCTCATATAATTTCCTTCGATTGCTTCCTTTCTATAACCTCCACATAAACAATACAATGCGATATGTTTCCCTTCCTGATTCTATCATCTCTGTGTCACCATCAATGTCTTACCAGACATGGCCCAAGTGACCACAGGTATAAATATAAGGGTTCAAAAATACATCATACATGAATCTAGCTAAATGCCTACTTTTCTTTCACCAGATGATTTTTCATCACCACAAAACCCACTTCTCAGCGTCGTCAATGGGCCGTCGCTGAAACTAGTCTCACCAATCTAGTTTTCGAGCTACAATCTAGCTACAATCTCAACTCACCTCTACGAACTTCCAGAGGCCCCTGTGAAGGACCGAGTGATTGCTATTATGATGACTTTGACTTCGCCTCGGTTTGATACCCTCTAACCGGCGTATCAGTTACAGTGTTTTGGTCCCACTGGCATGTTTTTGATACTACTTACTTCTACGTCTGCTGTTATTACTGGAAATAACTTCCCCATCAAAAGTTGCCTGGGCATTTCGGTATGATGTACTAAATCTGTTTTGGGTACATAGTATACATTTATATGATCCATGATATTCAATATGAGTTCATAAGGAATCTTGAAGGAATCTGTTCTTTTATTTTTGGTCGAATTTCTATTTTTAGCTCACCTGCTTCTCTGGACTGACCGCCGAAGCGACGCTAAGCGTACTCCTTGCAATGTTTTGATTGAAGTATAAGATGTATCTAGGTAAGTACATGTGATCTTACAAAAAGGATAGAAGTGAATGAATGACCGTACAGAATTGTGAATTGTGAATGTCCGTTAGAGCGTGTACATATGCGGGAAAATGTCGGTATGGAGGCTTGGTGAAAATAACCTGTCCTGCTCCAAATCCATCCGCGGTAACAAAAATATGAAAAAGAGAAGAAAAAAGAATAATAATAATAATAAGCAACTCAAACTTCCAAGCAAACCCAATGCATTAAGACTGTCCCTCCAACAGCAGAGCAACTTGAGAGGATGTTACGACATCTCATACCCCTCGTATGTCCGAGTCCTCGTATCGTCCATCCACTCGCTGCTCACATCCGTATCCGACAGACTTCCAGAGAATAGCTTATCCGGAAGCGGTACAGAAAACTCGTCTGCTCCCATACGTCCAAGGAAAGTAGTTGTCTGTCCCACAGCGTTGAAGTTGCTCACTATCTGAGTATGCTTATTGAAGGTGGGTCGTGCTCCAGTACCTGACGCGTGCGAGACGATGGATTGGTTATCGGCAGCCGCGCGGAGGTTCATCATGAGTCTGTAACGAGTTTAAAGGATGCAATTAGGGAATTTTCGAGGAATAGAGGTTGGAATAAGCGCGCACCGAGCGACTAATATGGCAGTTATCCTGCAGAAGAATGATATTCAGTACGAGGTCGGTAGCGCATGATTGTGAGATACCAACATTGAGGCGAATGGGGCGTTGATAGCGCTCAAATCGGCCTAGAGTAAGAAGGTAGTCATGAGCGGTCTTTGAAGTTAGACGTCAGCGGAAAAAGCAACATACCGGAGCAAGCTAAGAAGCAGAGTTGAGCGTGAGCACTCGATTGAATTATTAAGAAAGAGCACATACCGCCAATAAAAACACGTTCGTCAGGTTTACAGTAAAAATGACGCTGTCGGGGGTTGTAGTTGAGTAAGCATGGTGTACTTGAGCGCGCCGGGGTCTACGGGACGTGACACTTACGCAAAATAGAGCGTTCCGTCTCTGATAACCAGAGTGATGAGCGGGATCAACGAACCGGTAAAACGGTAGTAGATTGCTCGTCCAAGTGTCAAGGCAAATATCACTGCATCGAAAACAAGGGCTGCGATGTAGATCGAGGACAACCCTGAGCGGTATGGGATAAAATGTTTGCATCAATGCCTTTGATGTCATTACAAGTGAAAGATAACATACGAATACCAGTGCCCGGTTCGGGGATGGGTATGCAGCCGACCCAGCCTGGTGGAAGCTGCGCTGGAACGCCTGATGGGATTGCCCACTAAAGAGGAGATTCAGAATGTATTTCAATACGCAGTGGTAAATTCAGAGCTAGTACGTACCCCCATGACTACCAATTGCCCGAGGTAGACTGGAACTGTGACCCAAAGCACCCAATCCGCTATAAATATAGGTCAGAGAGCAGATAATTTTGGAATGATCGGGAGAGGACACACCTTGCGAGTAGATTGCGTGCACTCGCAGAACTGAAAACAATGGAGCCCTTTAGCACGAGGTCGTCGAACTGCGTATGGAATGAACTAACTCAAGATAACTGCGGAGATAACGGTTAGTCAAGAAAAACGGCTGTGGTCTGAGGAACTCACTTCCAGTCGCCATACTGACAATGGGCCCTACAGCTACAGGCAACCAAATCCAATTCTTGCATACATCTCCAATCCAGTTGGGATCATGCTCGGAAACCAGGTTGATGAGGGAAACGATGGGGGTGACATATCGGAAAATGAGGAAGAGCCAGAACGGAAAACCTTTCTTTCTGTTCCACATATATCTAATTTCATCCTAAACCGGGCGTCAGTCTTTTGGCCTGAGGATGGGTTGAGAAAGAAGACATGGCGCACATCGAAGGTTAGCAAATGATCGTAACATAGCATGACAGTAGATGCAAGAATATAAGTCTTGTTCGCCCGCCTATGTGATGAATCCTGGCACTGAGTAACTGAGCCATGAAAAAGAGGAAGGAATTTAGACCCACAAGTGAGCGAAAGCAGTCTGTAAAGTTTCCGCCATCGAAGAGGAGAGGAAGGGGTGGGGCACAGGGAGGGGCTCTGAGGGAGTGCTCTATTTGTCTTTAATAAAGGACCCGGAATTTAGATGCAGACATTGGCGATGGAAAATTCCGGATGTACGTATTGGGTTTCGTGGTGGGGACGAGTGACTGTAGAGATATGTTTCGCTACCAATCAAATTTTAATCAGTCTGATTGTGCCGAGCAAACAAACCTACTGGATAATTGCCTCGAAACGGTAAAAAAAAAGGCCAAAAACCTATCAGTTGCAGAAGCCTTCAGTGACATTGCCACATCCTGTCCACTTCTTATCAGTTCGAAAACAGGATCAGACCAAATATGTGGTAAAAAGCACATGGGTGTGAATTCAGGCTCACAAGGCTTTCCCACTGCGCCTTGCCTCGCCACTTCCGTTGAACTTCTTAATCCTGAAACCGTCTGTTCTAGCTATCAAAATGATGAGAAGGGCCTTTCTCAGCGCGAAATCAACTCTAGAGCGCATATTCCTCCAGTTTTTCAGATTCTGATTCATGAAAGAAGCCTCAACTAATGATGGTTCTTCACCCTCCAATAACAACGGAGAGACCTCTATTCCGATTCGATACAGATTTCCCGTTTCTGAAATGTGTGTATGTCATTCGTTTGTTATTGGTTTGCTGCCGTTTTGACTAAGCATTTGATTGGAATTTCTTTAATCAGTTACTCGTTCATGAGTGTACATCGACCTCGCCCACACTTAATATATATATACCGCACGTCTCCAAAGACCCCCAATCATACTTGTTCATCTCACCATCATGACCGAACTCCAGTCTCCAGGCTTCCAAGGCCAGGTTTATACACCTACCTTTCCCGACTATGACAAGGTCAGGGCTCGCTACTCCAAAACCGCAGCTCTCAAACCCGCCTACATTACCTTACCAAGCTCTATCGAGGATATCATCATTGCCGTCAAATTCGCCACTTCCAACTCACTCGAAATCGCGATCAAAGGAGGAGGCGTCAATCCTTACCCCGCGTCTTCTACTGATGGCGGTCTAGTGATAGACTTGTGCAACCTCAACAGCGTCAAAGTAGCTGATGATAAGCAGACCGTCACCGTTGGCGGAGGCGCCGTCTGGGGTGATGTTTATCACGAAACGGATAAACACGGCGTCGTTCCCATCGGTGGAAACGTCCACTTCCTGGGTGTTGGTGGGGTCACACTCGCCGCAGGATACTCTCATTTGTCAGGAAAGTATGGACTGGGTGTGGATAACATTGTCCAAGCTACAGTCGTACTCGCCGATGGACGAGCTGTAGTTACGAACGAAACCCAGGAACCGGATCTCTTCTGGGCTATCCGTGGTAAGCTTTTCCCCGCATTTTTTTCGACCCTAGATATCTACTAAAACGTTAATCCCATTCATGTTGCGATTGTCATCAGGCTCAGCCAATCAATTCGGTGTCGTTGCGGAGCTCGTATTGAAGGTGCACCCACTAAATCCACCGATGACCATCGGCGCAATGGTTTATCCAGGCAATATTCTCAACGACGTTCTCGCTGCATTCCGTGTTCGTTGCCTTTCATTTTTCTTGTAGCATAGCTTCTAACACGAATTCTTGTTATAGAAACATCTCGAGAATCACCACCCGAGCACAAAAATGATCCTCATGTTCGCTCGATCCCCGCCTGACTTTTACGTGCGTCCTTGATTCTTAAATTCTCTTTGTCGAAAACCACCTGATGTCGTTATTTTTAATATTACAGCCAGGCATTCTCATCCTGCCTTACATCGAAAACAACGAGACACCTGTAGATCAGGTCCTCGAGCCTTTCCGTACGATCGCCAAACCCGTCTTCGAAGGCCTCGGCCCCGTAAACGGATACGAAGCCGTAGCTCACGGGGCAGACCAAGCTCTGGCCAACCCTCCCCCCCGCATGGCCATCGACGGTGCCCTCTTCAGTGACTTCTGGGAGGATGTTATTGGCGAGGCATTTGGTCGTTGGGTTGGGTTAACTGAGCAAGAAGAGTTCCGAGGGTCATACATCATGTGGGAGTTCGGACATAGGGACAAACTCACTGAGAAGGAGCCTGGAGACATGGCTTTCCCTACTAGAGATCCCCACTATTATGTCGTTGCTATTCCTAGGTTCGTTTGTTCCTTCTTTTGGTCTTCCAGATATCAGGCCACTCATTTTCTACTTTTTTTTTAATTGATTAGGTACTCTGACTCAGCGCGCGATGAGGAAGCGATGAACTGGGCTGCTGGTATCGGCGATCTCGTCAGAAACGCACAGGTTAAAAAGACGGGAAAAGCTCTCACTACGCCTGCCAGCTTCGCACTGAACCCCCAGGTCGTAACGCCTGAGCAAGTTTGGGGAGATAATTATCCCAAGTTGAGGAAGCTGAAGGCTAAATATGACCCCAAGAAGGTTTGGAGCAGGGGATGGTGCATCGAACCTGACACCCAGTGAGAACTTGCAGTTTTAAATCATGTAAAATATCATCAAATCTTTTTGAAATGTCCAAATGTATTTTATTGTTGTTTACATTATCGAACTCGTCTCTCTCAGAGTCACCAGCGTTTCGCCGGTAAAAAGGCGCCTAGGTTAGGCGCGTGCACCGTTTTGGGAAATCGCGGTCCGGTAATTTCCCTTATCCGGATTCCGGTGAATCAAACAGCGGCCAGCCGCCAGACATTCTTCGTTCGTGCCACATCATCACCAGGCCCTCACCACCTCGTCCCACTCTCTTGTCCCTCTCTCTTCTAGATCTGGTTTGTGTGTGAAAAACTGGGAACTTACTGGGCGTTAAAAATCTGAGAGATCGTACTAGAAATTCAGTGCACCTTTGCTTGACTCTGCAACTTGAAAACCCGGTTGAAGGTTCCCGCTTGGTCTTTGCATTGCCTCGCCAATTTTCTCTTAGATTGATATTTCTTGCTCTTCCGCGTGCTCATATGGATGCACTGAACATACTCCTTGCTTTGTACTTTACTCTGGCACTTGTACGAGTCTTTGGCTCTGAAATGCCGCGGTATCTGATGTCTGGGTCTTCTCCATTCACACATCTCAGATCTTTGAAAGTGATGTTTAGAACCTCACTTGTCATATCAACGGTTTGCGACTTAGGCAAAGGAGGTCCGTGATCAGACAGATGCTGCCAACATGTTCGTCTTTTTCCCCTTACACTTTGATTTGGAGTACTTATTTTTGGTACTAGTGATCAATTCCTCGGGAAAGGTGTCGACGAAAGACACCTCATGAATAGCAGAACCAGTGAGGTCTCTAGCAATAGAGGAGACGTCAATGGTGCGCAGGCCTGATCCGTACTGAGCCTGATAAGAGATATTCCATCAAGGATGTGGGAGACTCAATCCTTACCACTCCGTTTTCGCCAAAGGTGGGGAGAAGGAAGGGCAAGCAGGTGCCTCTGTCAGTTGAACTCCCTGCGTCTGGTGCTACCCTTCCCCTCCTTGCTCGTATTCTAGTATGCGCGACGATAAATGGAGAAAGCAAGGGAAAATGTAACAAGTATTGGGCGTCGTTTCGGGAAAAAAAGCACCCATACACATTTTTCTCCGTGTAATTTGGGGTTGAGTGGTTCATATTTAAGCTTTCTTACTAGCAGTGGTATCTTTTCTCCACTCCTGTTTCTTGTCCTCACTATGCACCATGGCATTCTATTGCCTTTTCGGACAATATCGGAGATGACTTGGTGAGGCGGACATTTTTTCATTTCAATCCCTATATCGTCTTCTTATCTCTGCTCTCTCATATAATTTCCTTCAATTACTTCCTGTCTATAACGTTAACCGCTACATAGGAATATCTTTCCCTCCCTGATTTTATTGCGTTAGTGTCAGCGTCCCCACATCACTGTCAGGACATAGTTCAGGTAATCACAGGTATAAATACAACCATTTAAAAATACATACTTACATACATCTAGCTAAATAACTCCCCATTCATATCTATTAATACCCGACTACGCCTCCTGGTTGAGTTTAATTTTCTTTGGTCGATTCCTCGGCTTATCCTCTCCCCGCTTCCTCTTACCACTCTTTCCAGAATTCTTGAGAGGGTCCTCCAGACCCTGCAACAAATCCGTAGGCGAAAGCTTGCGGGTAACCTGTTTAAGCAGATCCACATTCAGGCTCGCAATGGGGTGCCCTTCGTCGTCCGGATCCTCCTCCAGGCCGCGCTTGAGGTTGGTTGCCGCAGGGAAAGACACGACAACCCGCAGAAGACTGTACTTTCCCGCATCAGTGCGCCTCCTGGGCAGTGAGAGTAACGAACGACGGGTTTCTTCTATTAGAAAAGGATGACTGGAGGGTGAAAAACGGTTTCCATCCTGATTGTTATATTAAAATGAAATTCAATTTTGAGTTTGGATAATCGGGTAATTGATAGCTTACCTTGTCGATGTAAAATCGATTTGGGGTAACACTTTGCATTGCCCGTCGCAGGGAGCTCCTCGATAATAGCCCACTCTTCCCGAGCGAATACTTGGCCTGCAACGCCACCCAGATGAGGGAGCCATCTGACAACTTTAGAGCGAAGATCAAGTCAGGACCCATGGATATATGTGGAAAGCAGATTGGGGTGTATGAAGAATGGTCTAACCAGCTTGACGTTGCCTCCGGTGACTTGCAATTAATGCCTAGGGACACGGATGTTCCTGAACAAGCGTAATGACGCACAACACCCTGCTCGATCACACCCAATCGCGTTCGGTGTAACGCAACGAGTTCCGCTTCTTGTTCTGCCCATATCGGGGCTTTACCGCAGAAGGAGAACACGTCGCTCAGAGTGCGTTTTGTGGAGAAAATCATGTCTAGGCAGAAGGCGATGTAGTTTTCAAAACCGTTAGAGGTGGGTGTGTGTTGGGTAATCTGTTTGGCGAAACATTTGTAGGTGGTCTGGTGGTTTTTATTGATCCAGCGGGTGGCAGAGAGAAGAACGAGGGGCTCATCCACCACCACGGTTTTGGTCTCGGGATCCGCAAATCTGGCAAACCCATATTCAACGTAGATGGCTTCATCACGGCCTAGTGTAGCTGGAAGTTCGGCTCGGATTAAATAGTGCGATGTAAGTTGGTGAATGGTAGATAGCATGTCGCTGTCTAAACACCAATTAGACAATGACCAATGATGATGTTAAAAAATACTTACTTTTTTTGAGCTTGGAAAAATCCCATCGGTACTTGGATAAAATAGGAAGCGGACTGCTGCCTTCGCTCTTGAGAAAAGGAGCAGCATCCGTGATAGTATAGTCTGTGAAATAGTTGACATACGCATTCAGCAGACCATGGGGTCTCCTAAATCCATTCATAATGAGCTCAGACACATAACCGGCTGTGAAGCGGTATCTGTGGAACATCAGCATTTTTACATCACGAAGAAAATTTTACAAGACGAACCTTCCATGAAGCCAGTACCATATTCTCTGTAGAAGACGAGATCCAGATGTGGAGCGAATCAGGGCTGGCGGAAAATATTTCTCCAGGTACCTTCTCTGAACTTCTTCACGATCAAATGCCCCAGTGTCCGAGCACCAGCGGTACCTTGAATCCTTCATAATAGCAGAAGCCATCGCCTGGTCGACTACGTCCTTGGAAATACCGGTTCCCGCAACCACCATGAAGATCCCCTGACCGAAAGATTGACCCTCCCAAGCCTTCACAATTTCACGCAGAATGGGTCGATGAGCCCCATTCTGATCGGAGCGGAAGGCAGAGTTCAGTTGAGTGGCTGCGTGCTGCGCTTCATCGAGGACGCAAAAAATTGGGGTCTGCCCTGCGTCATAAGCGGGAGTGTTATTGTGGCTCGCAGTCGATAAGCCGTTATCAGAATGGGAGGTAGTCATCTCCGGAAGCTTTGAACAAAGCTTGCGTACCCTGCATAACAGGGATTTTGTGTTGGTATTGATGAAGCAATCCGAGGTGTTGGCGAGCTTTGAGGACAGATCGTCGAAGACGTCCCATACTTCCGGATCAATTATGGAGGGCTGCAGCTGTAACAGCAGCCACCGCTGTCTATAAGTTTGGGGATCCGGTTGACATGTTGAATTCGCGGTTTTGGCGTGCTCGATCATGATTTCGGCGAAAACGTTGAATACAAGAAGGCGGGCGAGAAAAACTTGTTGAAATACCCGGTTGGCGATGTCACGATTGGTTTTGAGAGCTGCGTCGTAAGCTGCAGATTCTGGAGGGGGTAGTATGTGTCTGAACTTTGCGGAATCTGGGACATGGGTGTGGATGCAATTTTGGACATCACTTGACCCTAGCAGACTGGAGTCGACCAGGGAGGTGAAATAAAATCCCCATTGCTGGCAAAGTCCTTCCAACAGAAGACGTGTCTTTCCAGAGCCGGAAGTATTAACCAGAAAACTGTCGCGACTTGTTAATTTGGAGTATCAAGGAGGAAAAGTGTCATGACACAAACGTGTGATTGTTCGGCATGAAAATGTTGTTCAGACGCGTCTGGAGATCAGGACTTTGCTTAAAGTGGCCCAAGTCGTGCAGCAAAAGGTTAGGCTTCCCTTTCAAACATGGAATTCGCAGCCCGTTGAGATGTTCCACGACTTGTGGATCTTGAAATTGGGAAATTGAAGTTGTCCAATTGGGGAGGCTTATCTCTCCAGAAACCAACCTGATCAATGCAGGTCGCAATTTATCCAAGTATGTTGATATCTGGGATTCAGCCTTGTCGTCCTGAGAGAATGAAAGGTACGGTGTGTGCCCTAAAATTTCATCCTAATGAGGTTTTGTCATGTCACGACAATGAATAGCAACATACCACTCCATGCCCTGACGGAATCATACCTCCCCAGACGATGTGCCTTTTTCAACAAAACATATAGCTTTTCATGGCAAGATAACACGTCGATACATGCTTGAAGAGTCGCGAATTCTGGACGCGTTGACCGCCAAATATGCCAAAGAATATAGGAGGCCTCTTCCCGCACTTCGACGTCGAATTTTGAACCAAGTTGCTTTATCTGCAGGTCATTGGGTTCAGACTGCATGTATATCACGCAAATAAATCATAAAATAGCTGGAATTCAACGTCGACGCGTCGTGGAAGATGGTGGTGAGGAGCAGGGAACAGAAATCCCACCGACTTGACAACTCGTTCACAACCAATCAAACCGCGAGAAAATTAAATGCGTGATTCTTATAGCAAATAGGGGCTTTGTGATTGCAACCCTCCAGAGCCCTCCAGACGAATTTCTGAGGACAGGGAGCTTTAGAAGAGCTTTGGGCACCATATTTTTGGACTGGATAAAGGCGCCATGAGAGTTTCGGATGGACGGAAGTTATTATGAACTCAGCTTACCACCAAATACGACTTTCACAATTCCAGGGCTCAGTCGTTCTTTATCTGACGCTTAAACTGCGTCCTTTTGCAATAAAACCTGCACAGCGTATCTCGAGGCATTAATAGAGTGTGATTCAATTTTTTTTCCTGGAACTTTGTGGGCCAGCCATGCTTCTGAGACCCAAATACTACTCTTTTCATGCAGGGTAAAGTGTCCCCCAAGGTAAGTATTACATTGATATTGCGTACTAAAGCATACGAACTGGTGGAACTCTGGATGCTCAAGCGCGCTATTGTCACTTGAACTTTTTTAGTCTACGCAAATTTGCCTAAATCGGTCGTGGTAAGGGTGTATAGTCAAGCTTTGTGCTGTTTGTGATATGTAGGAGCGACTTGCGGTCCATTTCCCAGAGCATCATCACATTAATATTAATAAACAGCATCGAGGACTATTATCATAACCGGCTTATTCAAGTCCAATGTAACTCTAGAGGATCGAAGGGTGTTACATACTCACCATTTCATTATGCTATCTTAGTAACCCCAGGCTCTCGAACCGAAGCTTCGAGGTTCGATCCGTCGTAATTTTCCCCGAATGCATTGGCACAGTGGAGCACCATATGACAGCCCCAATTAGTACGAGAAAGATAATCGATAAACACCAGCAAGTGGTCCTGACATAGACCTGTCATCGTCGTTCATCAGTGTGGGCATGCCCTCAACACGTTTCCAAAAGCTTCACACCATTATTCGCTCCAGAATCGAAATATTTCCTACACACTTTGCTCAAATACCTTGCAGGACGATGAAAAGGACAAGTTGTAACCGGGCTAATTGGCTATGGAAAGCCTAATAATCAAATTCATACAAAACCTGAGGCACGTTCAATACTTCGATTTACATCCAGAACCTGATTATGGACATGTCAATTGATTTGTCGGTGTTCAAAAATCATAGGAAACGCGGCAATATCATTCCGAAGTCCCTTGATTGGAACCCAAGGAGCGTTGGCTGGTTCAATGCCTCGCGCAGAACGATCGCAAATGCCTAGAAATGTGCTCGGCGGAATCAGATCAGGCGAACAATCAAGCATTGGAGATAATTTGAAGCAGAAGGCCTCATAGGATTCATAAAAACATGCAGGTAAAGAAACGTCGTATGCCTCTCCTCTTTATTGCCCTCTCCCTCCCGCAACGACGATGCCACCGCTCAATATCCCACCTGGATCCATCCTCTCACTAGCACAATCTGGCCATTCGTCTTACCTCGCCAATATTGATTACGTTGTTGGTCCACTGGTGGTTGGAGTTATTTTCAATTCATTCCTTTACGGCACCTGTCTCCTACAGTTCATGAGGTATTGGATGTACCAAATGAACGATAAGCCTCTCATCAAGTAAGTCAGTCTAGGGAATACTTCTCACTTGAAAGTCTTCCACTTACGTGAATACAGGTGTTTGGTTGCGTGGACGTTTCTGCTGGACACTTTTCATACTTGCGCCCTGATATACATGCTTTGGGTCTACGTAGTCGACCACTTCAGCGACGTAGCCTTCCTCGCCAACATCCTCTGGCCCTTCTCTGCAACTCCCATTGTAACAACATTGTACGTACCTTCTACGATTTAACTCGACATCGCTCAAACGCTCCTCATCTCGCAACTAGAACATCGTTCCCCATCCAAATATACCTCTCCTGGCGCATTCGACAATTCTCCCAATCCCTTCGAGTCTTCGCCGCACTGTTCACACTTTCCGCTGCCCAAGCATCTCTAGGAATCGCGTGCTCCCTCCGCGCATTTCAAATTCCGAGGTACACATCACCTCAACCCTCTTTCTCACCCAAAAACAAATGAAATAACTCCCTTGCACTCTCAGAGTCACTTCATATCATCAACTCATACCAATCGTCGATTCTTGGCAAGTGTTGGCCGTCCTTGCCGACGGAAGCATCACGTATGTTCTTGATTTGCGATTCCAACATACTCATGCATATGAACATTAACGTCTCCGTCGCGCAGCATTCTTCTCTGGTGGTATTTAAACAAGAGCCGAACTGGGGCCAGAAGTCAGTGCGCAGCATGATGTTCTTCTTCAGGAAAGCCTCATAGCAGCCCACAGATAGTGATAATGTCATCACGCGCGTCATCCGCTCGTCAATCGAAACCGCGGCATTCGGTGCTTTCTTCTGCGTGAGTTCCCCGCTAAAGCAGCATGCCTATGTTCTAGGCACGGAGGATTTTTATTAACTTGCTTTGATTTATTCCTATTCTTAGATCATGGATCTCATTACCTTTGTTCGTCAACCACCCCTTTGTTATCTCTGGCACTGATATCTAACCGAAACGCTTCCGGCGGTATCACACGCCGTAGACCACACTCCAGGATACGAATTTCCATGTTGTTTTTGCATTCGTACGTTCTTTTTTATTCTATTATACTACAAGTACTGAAATTTTTAATCAAGCCAATGGGTCGAATTTATACGTAAGCTGAAGCTCGCTGAAGAAGCATGATCACGAGCGCTAACCATTCATATCATCATCAAATCACCATCCAGCAACACCCTCCTAATGGTACGCACTTCCAAACACCTCCCCCATATCATACTCACATAAACATAAAAAAGACCTTAAACTCTCGCAAATCACTTCGCGAACAACTCGAACAACCGGATCTCTTGCTCGGTCAATCGGTATGCAAGTCGTCTCAAATGAAGCTAAACTGACACAGTATCTCGCGTCATAGCAGGCCCGTTCAGCCAACTCTATCAATCTCGTCGTTCTACCCACCAGCAGATTTCAGCCAGACATAGCCGGTCGGGCACAACGATGATGACGACCTTGGACGCGGACCTGGAGATGAACACGAACGGCCATAATATGTCCAGCGCTCGCGATAACCGCCCGGCGTCGGCGTCTGATGCAAGCGTCGGTCGTCCGGACCTTGACATTCATGGCCTTGGCTTCGAGCTGGTACACCATCCCAGTCGAACGCAGAATCACGATTTAAACTCGAATACGAGAAGGTCAGACAGGGTTATAGATGTGGATGATGGAAGTTTAGATGATGTAGCAGTCACGCCCAGTTCAATGGAGACAGTAGTGCCCAGTCTCCCTCGAGATCGGGTATTGCATGGTGATGGCGATACTGGTGATTTAAAATATAACGATTACGATGTTTAGAGGATTGTAGTAACACTAAAACTACTTATTATTACACCACTTGCTCATGTCTGAATATACATATTGTAACGTATTGGCAGGTTTTACCAGGCGTGCTGCTCAACGGTCCTGACGGGTTGGCATCCTCCAGCTGGCTGTATCATGTACATCGGATGCGCAGCAGGTCATCAATGTCTGTACTTCGGGCAGGTGACCGACCTCCCACCAACGACCAACGGAGCTGGCGTTATCTCCGTCGATGTCTCTAATCTTTGAATCTTTCTCCTACTCACGATCAAGCACGTGTATAACCTCTGACTCTCAAAGGGCGGCAGCACCATCGCCCCTCTCATGCCTGATAACGTACAAAAAGTCTGTCATCCCTCAGGCATCCACGTCTCTGGGAGATTAGAAAGCAGGATTAGAACAGTGAATACTGCGCTAGACGAAACGAGGCAAATTTAAAGGACTTAGATGAATGGTGCGCATCGCGAGCTCATGATTGTGTGCTCGTCTTTCGAACCCCGCTCAATAGCAATACTGTGTCGTGCGTCTGTGGGTCCATTTTGTCGGGATGAAAGGGTCAAGCAGCCCTTCATTAAATTTCTAAAGATTAAAATCATGTTCTCGTCGTTCGATATCGAAGTTCTGCACAAAATATGGGGGACACAAAAACCGGAAGATAATAGTGCCAGGTGTGACCGAATCGCCTATTTCATAGCGCTCACATCATCAAACGTTAACAGCATAATAACGAGTTACAACATTCAGCTACAAGTAGTAATGATAATACTTCAAGATATAGATCTCATCGTGATCCTAAAACCTTCGTCAAAAGAAAAAAAAATGCTTCCGTTGCAGTTGGAGTGGGATTAAGCAGCGAAAGGGTCCGATACCCACTGTCACTGATACCCCTAGCCGTCGTGGAGTGGAAATTTGGGGGTTAGCTTTTACAAGTCGGTTTGTGGAGCTTGTAATGTAATTCACTATCTCTGGACGATCACCATTTTGAGTAAAATCCCCAATTGCTTAAATCCATAGTGGGTGACTTTCCATAAGATTTAGGATCCTAGAATAAATTTGTTCAGTTCCGCCTCTCGCTCTACCCTCTTTTTGGAACACAGGTTTTTTTTTTTTTTNTCGAACTTTGTCCTGTTTAGGTTAGGTCGGGGTTTGAAATTATCATCTATTACCCTACGGTTATTTGCTACCAGTCTCCTTGTGTTCAGTTCCGCCTCTCGCTCTACCCTCTTTTTGGAACACAGGTAATTTTTTTTTATTTTTGCTCTCTTTATTGTACATTACTTATAATAAACGTGTGTATTATGAACTAGTAATAAACTGAACACAAGCGAGACGGATCGAGTCTATTGGAACGGCTCTGATGCCGTGCCGCCGGTGCTTAAATCACGGCAATGACCGATAAGTAACTCCCCGTCTTCCAATTTGATTGAAGAAATGAGCTGAATTAGTACACCGTTCATCCTGACAAGCCTTCGGCTTGCCCATGCTTCGCATGGGGACACGCGCTGCAGCTTTCAGCTGCACCGCTACCCGTGCGCGTGTGCGTATCGTGGGACAATCTCTTATTTGTCAGCGAATCCTTATTACATAATCAAGCTCCCTTAAAGTAGTAGATTAAAGTCTATGTAACTGTATCACTATCTGTTAAACTATATAATTAAATAGATAAAGTAAACATAAATATCAAGAACAGATCTCCTATCATCTACTACTAATAGTCCATTACCGCTTTCTACGACTCCTCCGCATCCGCGTAGAAGGCGAAACATGAAGCGTACCAGTGGTAGGACTTGGAGAAAAATGTTTATTCTCCTTCTTCCAATAGGTAACTTTATTAGGCGTCCATTTATTCCCGCCCCTGCGGCCCCCTTGCACCTCTGACTTGTGCTTACGTAGAACTTCGGAAGTGAGTTGGGGCATCCCTGGACTGCTTTTGAAGCATTCTTCTGCATTGTTTTAGTTTTTGACGCTCTTGGTGGTTGAACACGACGAGGAAGGATCGAAGGCAAAGGTGGGACTTCCGGAGGATGATCTATGACCATTATGCATATGATGATTACTTGGAAGGGAGCAACTTGCCAGTGATTAGCTAATGGCAGATTTAAACTTGAGGAGTGACAAGGTGACGTTGTGTGGCCATGGGCTTTCTGGTTCCAGTGCCCACAGAAGCTCCTCTGAAGAAGAAAAACCACGGGCTACACAACCTGACGGCATAAGCAGACCTCAACATCATTGTAATTCGACGTCTGATTCAAATCACGGCCCATGCCATGCCCATCCAAATCGACGTGCGATCCAACGCAACTTCCGAGTCAAAAAGCAAGCGCTTAAATGCATCACTAGTATATTTTCACTTAGGGAGGATTACCACACCACCACCACAAAAATAATCATGAGAATATTTATTCAACCCATCCGATTCAGAAATCTGCCACTACGGCGACGGCGACGTGTAAGTAATATAACCAACCACAACTAAATATAATTTAAACATGTATACGCAGCATGAATAATATCATAAGCATAAGCATATAAATCCATACGTCCATTACGTCCAAATAACAACGAAATTTTTAAAAAAAATCAAAGAAATAAACAAAACGAAAACAATAAAACAAAATCAAGAAAAACGAAAAAAAGGAAAAAGGAAAACGAAACAGAAAAACAATCAAGTCCCACTAAATATCAATGGTCCCCAATGTCCACATAAATCAAAATCTTAAATCACCCCACCACCCCACCACAAC
>NHTK01000688.1:0-96895 GCA_002938355.1 Panaeolus cyanescens
TACCAGTGTTCTTTATCCGTCAACTTTTCGTCCATGCGAGGATAGGTTTAGTCAATGTGCAGGAGCCTGGCGAGAGCTCAAGTTGAATTCGGAAGGAGAGCGCAAAGTGACTTTGAAAGTGTTGGGTCATGGTTGGTCGTGGGAATTACCTTGCACAGCCACTGATGGGCGACTCCCGTCGTCTTGTCCTCAGACTCCTCGGAGAGAATAGCACACATTCTGAACTGAAGCATTTTTAGTCACCGTCTCTCGCCGATAATATAAATTTTATGCAAATAAATCCCAGCAATGCACCCTCATTATTGGATCGCATTTGTCTGACTATGGAGAAGATAGCTGAGACGAGGTAAAAACGCTTAAAAATGGTTGCACTCAACCGTTTTTAGCCTTCGTTCTCTGAGGATATAAGGTGCGTGGATTTGATGTCATCAGCTGCGCAAGTTTTTGCTAACATGGGCCTACAGTTTATTTCCGCATTATAATCTGCACCAAAACCGTGACTCGAATCACTAGAAGTATGACTATGAAGGATCTAGTCAAATGTAGTCCGTTCGGGCATTTTTTCGCGGCCACTTGTAAGCTGATTGAACGAATTTTGAATTGATTTTATTTATAGAGTGCCGTTCAAAATTTTACGCCCGTAAAGTTGTACCAACCGCCTGTCGTATGGAAGCTCGGATGTCAGGGAAATCATCATCAAAGCTGTATCAGCACCACAAGAGCTTCCGAAGCAGGCGTCCATGTGTGCGTTCTTGATCTTCTAGACATAATTTGCTGGCTGATAGGACTCTATTTCCAGAGAAGATATTTTAATCACTGGAGCTCGCTGCTCAGTATATACATCCTCGCAGCTTTGATGCTAGACGCATTACTTCCTCAGCTACTGCAATCGATTCCTCTTCAGAAATGATCAAATTCACTGTTCAACGTGTTGAGAGCCCTTCCGGTAAGATGGCAATACATGATTTGACACTGACACTTACCACACGCTGCAGAGGAGCTGATATCCAGTGCCGTTGACTTGTTCTACAGCTTGATGAACGACGGTGGGTGTCATTCGTCATCTAGAAATGATTTGGCACTGATGGTGACAGATTATAGATCAAGCCGCAATCAGTCTTTGTGGCGGCGACACATCCCTATTCAAACTTCAGATACGTGCTATGGTGAAGGCAGCCGTTCTGGATGGGGAGTTCTACACAGCAACGAACGAAGAAGGAAGGCTAATTGGCTACTCAATCTGGATGCCACCAGGTCAAGAAATGTTCAGCACGTAGGTGGCCTGCAAGGAACCTTTGGTCACGTTCTGACTTTTAGTCAATCAGAGAGGAGCAAAGGGCGCTAGGTTTCAATGAATTTGTGTCTGCTTTGCCCCAAGCGGGTATGGATTACTTCAAGAATACTGTAATGTCATTATGTCCCCACTTTTCTACGCGAGTTGACAAAAATGACAGTACCTTGCTCATTTCCCTGGATTCGTTAACCAACATCTTGGCCCAACGGTGAGGACTGACAATTTATGTCATGTATTCAGATCTGACATTTCTCCAGGGAAAAAGAGATGCATGGTGGTTACACAACCTCGCTGTTGCACCCGAATACCAGCGGAACGGAATAGCTAGGGCTATCGTAGATGTGGTGAAAGAGAAGGCAAGCATATTTCGAATGATTCATCAAACAGTCATTAAACGAGAACTCATCATACAGGCCAAAGCGAAAGGAGAGATGCTGGCTACCAGTACTACGAACGACAAAAATGTAATTCAACCCTTTCACTAGGTTACTTGTGCTGATACACGATATAGGTCCCTGTTTACGTGAATATGGGTTTCACAATCAACGGATCGATGACTATGCCATCTCCTTGGGGTGACTGGCCCCTCCATGTCTTCTCTTTAGACACCTCAAAGCTGCAGTGAGCGCGTTGAGATGGTTCATATTTCGTTCTTCTGTGACGCCAATCTCCATCCACCGCATGCCTTTTTTAATGATAATAACTTAAATACAGCTCTCTGAACTTCAATATACAAATCAAAACGCGTTGGTTTTCAATGTCATCACTTGAGCCTACTACCCGCTCGGAACACTTTACGATTAAGCCATCTTGCTACCCTCGCATCCAAGATACCCTCTTCATCATGTAACCGCTCGTTCCATCAAATCGTGTTTGTCCCTTCAATTGTTTTACTGTCAATTGACCGCTCCGCCATCCTATCATGCACAGATAAAATTATCGTCCATGGGAAATCGGTGAAGAGACCAAACAAGGACCCCGAAAGTGCAATTTCCCATTTGCATCCATATTTTTGTCACCTCACGCTCCTTCAGCCACCATGTGCTATCCGGGTTTGTACCGGCCAGACCTACCCAGTCATAGAACCCTTGCTATATCCATAGCATCAAGAATGTATCGGTGCTGAGATCTCGAATCCAGATACCTCCATGATTCTCATCGTATCATCATCTATCCACAGGTTTAATCCTCATGCGCAGGAAGTTAATTTAGTCTAGTGCTTTGCTACTTGCTTTATCATCACCAGCATCATCAGCGTGAGGAGCACATCCATGCGAGAGGCAAACCGCAACTTTGAGACTCGTACGCTTCTGAGCGACGACGATGACTTCGTCTTGGGCAAAGGTGCGTGCTGGATACTACCCACGGTAAACTCAGAGTTGCTAAGTGTGTTACAGAAGCTATAGCCAATGAAGCCCGTACCAGCAAGGTTTCAGTTTTCGCAGCTGCATTCGTCGTCTTATTCTTCATAATCGACATCTATGCTTTCTTCTCTGTGGGCAAAATTCTTCTTGACGCTAGGAACACTGTCAGAGACCCAGACACTATGGAGTTGAGGAACCCCTACATAGGACTAGACGAACTCTACAGCTTCCAAAGTATCAAACCTTCGGCCTATGCTCCTATCATCAATGAACCCAGAATGGCAGCCCAAGTCAGCCCAGCAGAGCCCAAAAAGGTTTTCCCATTCGACGAGCACAGATGGCTAAGTGATTTTGGTCGCCTTTCACCACCCGATCGCCGTACCAAAGTAACCAGCGATGTACGTGCAATTGTGTCATCTATTTTGGCCCATTCTGACTCATAAAGACAGGTGCATACGATTGCTCAGTTTAACGTCCTAGATTACGGAATGGAAAAATGTGCTTTGGCTGTACGACTGCCAAATCGCGGTGACGTCCTGCCTCATCAATACACCCTACCGACTTCAAGGGACACTGTGCGGCTTAACATTTGCCAACTTGATGCTCATCGGCCGTTGAAGGAGCGCACACTTTCTTGGGCGACAAAACCGGCTTGTTCCCGCGATTTGGGGGTTATCGAAGCCAAGGTTGGGGGAGAAGTTGAGATGCAGCCTTTTTACTGCAAATCTGGCGACTACTTGACTTATCAGATCTCTTGTGCGGAAGAATCCTTTGGGTGTGATATCGATGTATGGACAAATCAGAATCAGACGTGGGGTAGGTGTCTTTCATCCTGGCGCTTAATTCATAACTCACGGTCATTTAGGTCTTTTCATCAGGCAATACCAGACTGTCTAAGCTCATACTATGTAGTGTCCGCCTTCGAGTAATAATTATCAGATATCTCGTTTCTGCTCAGTAATTGCAGCTGTCTGTTTAAACGGAACATACCGATCAACAACATATCACGCCACGTTCAAAGTTGAAACGGGCGTTCCGGCCGGAAGTCGTTTACGGTACAAGACCCTTCAAGTCAAGACACATATCGGTGTCCCTTACACAACCTTCGTGCAAGCTCCTCGTATCCCTCGGAATATGTCATCTGGACGGCGACACAAGGCTATACGTTTCCCTTTGTCAGAGGTACAGTTTGGGGTTTTTTTGGCAGGGTCATTTACGTTGAACAGTGATTGTTTGAAGCAAATTTAATTCAAGCGACATATAAAGAAATATCGCGCATCCGTGGTACAAGCGAAAAAGCATACAGTAAATAATTATCAAAACATTGGCCAAGTCCGTATTCGAAGACAATAGTAGGTAACGTTGAGTAACGTCAGGGACAACTCATCCAGACTGGGCACTCAAGTCAGTGTGAATTTTTTTTTATCTTGGAGATTGTTTCAAATGGCTTACAATTAAAACAGCTAGACCTCGCTTCATGGCCCCCTTAGAGAAAAGCGGCGTCAACTCGTCCAGTGTCCTCCGAGTCTCCTGAGAGATGTTTAGCGCTTCGTTGTGCGCTTAGATTTCTGGTGTGTTGCTCACCTCTCGCTTCGTACAATGAGTTTATTTGGACGCCTGTTGGTCCAATATGTGAGTGCTGATATCAAGTAACAGCTTCGGAACATTTTGTGGATTCGTACCTCTTTTGTGCCAAGTCGCTCCAGGGACGCCGTCATCTGATTGGGTCATCAGGGATGGTAAGACGCTGCCCAATAATTCAGGATGTGATGTGCAAATTACCTCTTTTCAGGAATACGGCGTCAGAACGATCCGACTCTCCGTCTGGAAAGATGCAGGGATAAGCTTCCGTCAAACCAAGAAACACATCAGGGACAAATGTCGTACCTCTCTTCAAGAATGCTGCATCGATTCTGCTAGCCTCGTCGTCTACAAGCGTGCTGAGTGAGCTGGGACTTCGGCAATAAAGCATTATCAACATACCTCTCTTCAAAAACTTTGCATCGACTCGAGAGTCGGTATCATCTGGTGTATAGGTTCAGTAATTTCGAACGACATCGAACGACAGACATGCGCATACCTCTCAAAAATTTCGTGTCGACTCGAGAATCGGTATCGTCTGGAGTATAAGTTCAGTAATTTTGACGACATTATTAGTAGACAGATATCACATATGTACGTACCTCTCAGAAATTTTGTGTCGACCCGAGAATCGGTATCATCTGGAGTACAAGTTCAGTAAATTTGAACGAGATCGAGCGATAGGCATGTACGTACCTCTCAGAAACTTTGCGTCGACACGGCCTGTATCACCTGAATCACCTATTCATGAAGATCAGCCACCACTGACAAATTTGGTTCAGATGGTTCGTCTTACTTCGTACAACGTTTGCAGGGAGAGCAGAGGCGGAAGCAACCATTGCGACGAGTACGAAGAGGGCGAATTTCACCATTGCTGGGTACAGAAGCGATTAGCGGTTGAAGGTTCTGTTGGATCAATGCTGGAAATGATGCAGAGAATTTATACTCTTGCGAACAGAGTAGAACCATGTTTGGTATGCTGAATCATGTAGTTGGATTAGATCCCCAAAATCTTTAGATCGAACGCGCGCCTTGCTATCGGGAGCCAAGCTAACACCCTTAGTTTGAACTGTCAATTGAGGTTTGAAAAGCAATCCGTGATCTCTGGCTTTGGTAACTTGAACCACACCAATCTATCATTTTGACATGAAACGACCCTATGAACGCGTTCTGGGCACTACCATCGCGGATTGTTTTTCCCTTCGTCTGTGCCCTGAGATGCGTGTGGAGGGCAGCTGATTCGAGCTGACACTTATGGCATCCGTTCCGCTTTGACCGTCTTCAAGGGTTTGACATGCCGTGCCGGACAGAGTGACCATTCTGTCAGGTTCAATTATGAAATTATTATCACTTTCGTACTGCTATGTCGCAGGAGGCATATGGGCGCGATGCTTTTGCGGAGTTGTGCAGTACAAATGACGTCTGATCTTTTGTTCTGTGAAGTAGACCACTTCCTCCATTAGCGCGGCTAAACGTTGATTCTACTATATTCCAACATGGCGGTGATAGAACCTATAAGTAGACTGTCGCGGATCCCTAACAAAACTGTCTGATTCGGCATAAGTATTTGGGAGTATGCGCCACCTTCAATCTGCACATACGTGCTGAATTTCGAGCGCCTTCAGATTTCATAACCTACGTACTGTGCCACTCTGTGCGTTTACGAGTTGCCGGCGGAACAGCTGTTTACCTAACTTTTTTCTTTGCATCTACGATTCAGAACATCTGAAGTCAGCCAAGAGCGAATTATGTATTTTTGCACAAGTTTACATTTTACATATTGTCAAAGTCCGATAGAAAGTGACAGATCCCCTGCGAACTGGGCATCTGAGCGACTATTTATAGTACGGGCGATTATTCAGCTTCTCAATTGCAATTATATATCAATTGTTTGCAATAGGCAAACCAACCAGAGAGACGACTGTCATTCATTAAGATACGAGCAAATATAAGCGTCTGCATATATTTGATTGTGCAGTCAGCACTAGTCAGTGGCTATATTTAAACCCTCCACATGGTCTACAAGTTGTGCAGTGACTTGGGTTGGACTTTCTTTGAAAAGTACGGAAAACTGCGACATCGGTACCGACATGTTCCACAAGGACAACCAAAGTATGAACCTTTGGGGAATTACTGTTATATAATCGCAACCTGCTGTCGAAAAAGGTGACCAAGGACACTTCATATAGTATAGATTAATTGAACAATTATAGTCATATGGCCTATAGCTAGTTGAGTATTTCTGATTGATGGACCTACAGATGGACGGCGCATCGCAATAAATCTTTGTTGCTTCTATCCCACTTGAGTCCGCATTCAATTACAATCCGTTCGAATCGAACGTCGATGAAGATGGCGTACTACCTCCTGGAAGAGAAGAACCAGGTATAGCTCGTTCATTTACCTTAGCATCGCCCTTTGTGCGGCTATGGATTGCGTTGCGATGCCTCGATACCTAACTGACACACAGATCAATACCTAAAATTACAGTATATGCAGCACAAAGGTGACGTCGTGACACAAATTGAGAGCAGCTTCTGAGTGGCTATGAGTCGGTCGTAATCATAATAACTTGCTCCGGATCCGGGCAGCAGCCGTTCCGCTTCGGATATTCGAGAAAGTGTCAGAGTATGTCACGAAATTTTCAAAATGTGGGTTTTACACCCTTTTATGTGATAATTTATGATTTGTGCCCGAAATAAAGGCCTTCAGACTTGCAGGAGCGCTGTCCCCAAGCCACTTGGCAGAGCCCTTCCCTATTGATGAGTGATTGGCGCCCGTGATGGGCATTGCTTATTCGAGTTAGTAGCACAGGCGCCTTAGTCGGCCGACTCGTGGAGTTATTGATTAGATTTTATGGAACTAGACAACATTCAGCAAATACAATCATATTAAACTCTTGTGATAGCCCGCATGGTATGTGCTTAGTGTTGTAAAATGTAATAGTGGTCTCCAAGGGGAGCAGGGTGGAAAATGCAAAAGTATGGCTAGGAGGCGGGTACTGCCAGCATGTTTTTTACGGAGTATATTTATAAATTCATTGCTTTAATTAATATGTCCCCTCGATGCTCGCTTCCCACACGTTGGCCTATCATGACCAATGTTATGGCCGCCTTGATAGCCATGATGCAAAGCTCACGCTCACATGTGCATTCCCCTGTATATATGTTTTAATGAAATAATCGTATACGCACACATAGTGGGATTCGGAGTCCTCACTTGCTTTATTTGACCCATCATTATAATGATACAGTATTGAAGACAATGGGATGGGATACCCCAATATTACATAGCTTTCGATGAGGGATCTCTCTCGCGATACTAAAAATAGCCATCATAAAACCACGTAGTGGGCCCGGGGCGGTCCAAGGGTACCGGAATTCTATCAGCACTGTAACTTCGATAAATTATTGATATATGCCCATGTCATCCGAATAGTGTCATTAAAAGAAGGTCGATCACTACTACCCGTTCAAGCACGCACGGGTCTTTCAAAGTCAGCAATGTTCGTCTTCCCTGTTCCCCCGCTCACCTCCCGGGGTTTCTTTTTTTTGCGTATAAAATACTTATAATTGTCGACCATTCTTCACTCGAATTCACTTTTAGATCCAGCAGAAGGCTTCCTGGGAGTCTTTACAGGATCACACTGGTACCTGATCACCGCTGGAAGTGAAGGTACGTAGGTAAGTCTCCGATGTCTCTGGATAATTGTCTAAAATCACTGGCGATCGTGTCCACTAAATTGAATAATCGATTTTTTATTGAGTTCCGGTTGCAATGTTACCGTACAGGAGAGGAGTCTCTACCCAAGGCCTTTTGTCCGCAAGCACAATGTCTATGAACGACTCCGACAGCAATAAAGAAGGGAAAGGGAGAAAGCTACTAAATAATGTTATGGTTTATAAACCATTTTTACTAATAAATTAAGTAATGTAATCACTAGTAGCCTTTGTCAAAGAGGCACTAGTACTAGTAGTGCGCATCGATATCGACAGCTCTTTAACATCTTGCCTAGTTCTTTAAGCCATGTCGGAATTCGATAGACTTTTAGTGCTGCCTGCCCATTTCTCCGAAGGGTGGTTGTTGATATCGCCGAGGGTGGTACCACCGTGAGTGACAGTGTGAGTTCGGAGTTCAATGCCTGTTGAGCGGCCACCGCTTCCCCGTTGCATGAACTCGACGTTGCTTTGAGCCTGAGTAATAACTTCACGACCCCAGGCCTTGCCTGTGACGACCCGAAGTACAATGAGCTGAGGTGCCAGGCACTAAATTGAACTTAGATTAGAGGGGGATCAGATCGAAACCTTAGACATGAGACTCACAGTAAGTTTAGCCCAGACCTGACCGAAAGCAATCGCTGTTCCACTACCAAGGGCATAGGGGATCAAGAACATGAGGCCGACCATACTGTAAGGAGCGGCTGATTCGATAAGCATGGATGCCACGCTGGTGTACATCTTTGCACTCTCCCGTCCTAAAGCCTTTGAGACAGCTTTTCCGAGTCTGAGTAGGCGGAAACAGATCAAGCCGGTGATGATCACGTTTAAGCTAATGGTGATGGCGTAGTATGGTGTACCGAAGTTGATGGTCTTGCCATGGAAGAAGTTGCCACCAGGTTTACCTGCCAGGACGAGTTCGATGATTGCCAGCGCTGGAGTCGGATATTAGGTACAGCAAAAAATACGATCTAAGCCACAGAACTTACCCAGACCAGCAAGATAGGCAACACATGGCAACGCGATAACGTAGTAGCTGGATCCGTAGATGATGAAAAGGCGGTAGAGCTAGGTGTTGAGGGGAGAGGGTCAGCTCATACATTCTTTAGCAATCCCGATTCTCAACATACCAAAAGAGCATCTCCCATGAAAATCATGCAAACTGAAGACGTAGAGCCCATCGTTTGGTACCAGACGGATACATTCTGTACGAACCATCCCGGGACGCCGCCTGGTCCATCTCGGAAGGTAATCCACATGTTTTCTCCCCAGACCGCATTGACGGAGATATCCAGGGTGATGAGGAAAAACAGGATGGTGCTGTAGATTGCAAAAAATCTCTTGCTTCGAGGGGTGTTGTGGTTATTCTTCTTGCGGAAGAGACCCTGCATGGTCAGGAAATACATAACCAGCTCAACACCTGGATGACAGTGATTAACATTCGAGGCCGTAATCGGGACATATCGACCCTGAAAATAACGCTATCTACTCACCATAGAGGATACCACTCATGTAGTTTCCAATGTAGTAGGCGTGCTCGAAGGTTGTGAAGTCCGACATGTTAACGTTGTAATTGAAATGAACGGAGTGAAGAGATGATTGCGCCCCAGGTCCGCACCTCAGAGGGTTGTCTGGTGGTTCTTTTCATCAAAACGAAAGTGAGGGTTTATGTATCTCTAGCTCCACCAATCCGTTCTCATGTGGATGTAGCTGTACTAATATTAGAAACTGAACAGTGGACGCATGGCGATATCGTTCTTATGGCAGCTGCTTGAAAAGTCGATAGGCATTCGATCGGCAAACAAGATGGGGTTGAAATGGGGCATTCGAGTGATCAGAAATACTTACTTTGCGGCTCTATAAGCGTCGATACAACGCTTGGCGTTTGGGGGTTTAATGAACCCAAGCCATCAGGACCTGGACGGATACACACCTCGATGTTAACAGAAATCAGGCTTGGTCAAGCAAGCCGATCCAATCCCCACTGAAGGAATTGATAATCTCACCACAATACAGATTTTCCACAGACTTGGCTACGATTACAACTTGGGTCTCGTCAATAGCCGAGTCCAGTATGTCTTCCTCTGCTTCTTGCGAAAACAGCGGCTGATTAATGACACTTCATGTGAAGTTTCGCCGAATTGAGAAACAATTTACACGCAACAAATAAAGACTGTCTATCGTAATCCCGGATGGGATCACTTGCCGTTCAACATCCCTCCAGCTGTCCAACTGTATAGAGCAGGTATCCAACGTGTCGTTATCCAGAAAACCAATTGGGTCACTACAGAGCTAATTTCGAGCGTTTTTCTTGCTTCAATGCCTACCCTTTCACTTTCGAAGCGCAGTTCATCGAGCTCAGGGTCGCTGCTAACACTGAGCTGCGTTTTTGCTGCAATCAGTTTATTGATCAAACTCGTTGGTACGCTATGGATCAAAAAGCAACTCGCCCATTTGTCTGTCCAGCGGGATTATAGTAAGTGGTCCAGTCTCACAGAGAACATAAGCGACTTCGCTGTCATCATAGAAAGAAATCCACGCCTTTCATCGCATATCGAGCATTTTGTTATCGTCATTGGCCATGGCCGCCCTTTCTCCCCTGCTCCAGCAGCAAAAAATCTCACCAAACGTTTTCTCATTTTTTATGTATAGGTTACGTTGGAAATGACTACCCCGAGGAGTGGCCTATCGAGCGCAAGATGGTGGCAATGCAATTCGACAACCCAAAGCATTTTGCCCTCGAGACGGAGGACGGAGCTGCAGAGTGGGCAGCGATCTCTCCAGGTCATGGGGTAGTCCATCTCGGTCCTCATAAGCAGCCTTATACCGTCGGCATGATGCACCAGCTCAAATGTTTGGACATAATTCGCCAAGATATGGTGCGCGACCATTCAACGTCAGAGCCGTCGGAAATGGGCAGACATTGTCTCAACTACATGCGACAAATGATTATGTGCCGCGGTGATCTTGAGCTCGAGTCTTTCCAATTCGCTTCGCATAAGAATCCGATTAATTGGCGTGGGGTATACGAATGCAAAGATTGGGAGGCGCTTTTCAACGCCGTGAAGGAGAACCAGGAGGAGCATTCGAGGTGGCTTGCTGCGTCGGGCAAGGTTGAGCTATAGGGGATATTAGTCGTCATCGATGTATCACGATATCATTATCATTATTGAATTCTCATTTGGGATTAACAGAATTGAAGAATAAGCAGCGAGCTCAGGGACGTAGAGAGCTGATGGGGATTTTCGACCCTTGCCGTACACTCGAAACCACTTCATCCTCATCCGTATTGCTCATGGTCACAACCAATCCACTGGAAATTCCGTACTGAATCCTCCTATCAAGGCGCAATGTATTTTTTTAAAAACTGAAAATTCACCTAGCATCCACGCGTATAAAATAAAACCGTCTTTTCGAATTTTCCACTTGACACGCAGAAGTTGCGATATCGCTCTTTCTCCCTAGCATATCCCCTCTATTAGGCCTTATCTCCGTAGAGTGAGGATACTTACGACTGCGCTTATTTTTGTGCGTCAAATCAAATTCCAACAGATGATTTTGGGTGGAAACGAGTTTTGTATCCTACTTCACGACGGGGATCACTGACACTGCTCCAACAGTGCAATACATCCTTACGTTGGGATTGTATTCTGTTTGGCAGCTCCATGAGCATGGTAGCGTTATGTCCGTGCAAATAACGAGGTTCTTGCGAGGATGATTATGTGGCGATATAGGGGTGCTGACTTGCAGCTTAATTCTGGCATTGGCATTGGCAGATGACAGAATTATTCGAAGCAGTGTTGTTTTGATATACCACGATGAATTCGAACAAAGTTCATACATAATGGAATGCTACCGGTACCCTCCACTTTGATTGATTTTCAATACCGAAGTTGATAATCAATGGCTGATGAAAGCACGGAGGACGGGATGTATGTACAAACAACTTGCAATTGAAGGGCAACATTTTGGAGCTTGAGAAGCTGATGGTATATGGATATATGGAGGGAAAGAATGGTGGTTAAAAATAGTTTACTTCGACCCACGGTCCTTATTGAGAATTTGACTATAGCTAGACAATGCTCAAGAATACTTTGGAAAAGGGGACCCAAGCTCCCACCATGAGTCGGCGAATCGTTTTGCAGAAAGAGAAATCCAGGAACGGGGAACTTTATGAGTATGTAGTACGTTTCTCACAACGCTGAGGAAATCATGATAGAAGACGCTACCCCGGTTCAGGTGCTTCCCCGCCCTTTGGCGCGCCCGTTACCCAGAAGCGGGAATCTCACATCGCTACCCTTTGACGTTGAAGTCTCTGTGCTGTCAAGGTATGCCTACGTAGTACCGTAGTATCGTACCGCTTTCCCACCTGACCCGGTGCTGTTCCCCCTCTCTGCAAGCGCTAAAGCCGCACAGTAACTGTTCCTGTGCGGTAGAAGCTTAGGCGAAAGCTAATTAAAGATGCACTAGAATTATTGAGGTACTGAGAAACGCTAGCTAGACCTGGCCATAGAGGAATTAAATATACACAATAGCTCGCGCTGTATGTAGTCTGCGAAGATCCATGGTACAACTTTTGTAATTTTGTCTGGTCTACTAGTATTATCTTCAGTTCACACTTGAAAAATTACTGGGAACAAAAGCTATTTCAACTTGGTGGCTGAGGTGTGGAAATAGCATTCTCACAAAGGTGTTTATTGAAGGAGGACAAGTCGTAGATAGCACATGGTTATCACTGCTTCCGGGAGACATGAAGACGCTGAGCTAGAGAGGGATTGTGGATGGATGTACTGATGCTTCGAAAGGGCTTTCGGGTATTGCATTGCGGCTCGAACATCAAAGCTACCTGCTTTCGGCTATACATTACACGCGATACACTGGTAGTAAAGAAGAAGCCTCGAACGTCATGCTGCAAATAACTGTGATATGTTTATTTGTTTGCTTGTTCTGTTTTGTAGGCCTGAGGAAGTACTAGTTGCTTCTATTGATAGGGATGGTGGCGTCACTGTGGACGGAACATACGAGGGTATGCTGATAGTTGACTGTGCCGATGAGCCTTTTCTGAGAGGTGACGACGTGGACGACAGAAGTTCCAAAGAGTTTTGAAGCACTTCGGTCTCTCACTTGTGCCATAGCTCTATGCGCATGATCAACAACTGTATCCCGTGCGGCCATTAAACGGCTTGAATCTACAGTGTTTACAATTTAAAAGTAATTCTAGTCCTGTAAGGGCTAGGAGTAAATTTCCTCATCAAGTTAAATTTGAACCCGCCTCCATGAAGACACAACCTCTATTGTGATACTACCTATACAAGGATAAATGGCCCGGTCCATGAACTCTATCTCGAGGAAGATCCTGTGAATAAGTGAGTGCTACCAACTGGTAGAATTGATTGGCTCGAGCTCTGCTTACTACAATCAAGCCCTCGTACAGGTCACTCGCTATTTGAGGTTTGCATGGTCAATATATCCGGCACAACATCGACGTTGATCACTACTGAGTCTATCGGGCGCTTTTTTCGACTAAGCGCGCGGCAACCACATGACCAGATTGTTCGGTAACGCCCGTCATATTCATTCTGGGAGATCGCTTAAAAAGGCCTAGGTGAGTCTGGAACGTTGATACACCGGATCAGGCCGAAGGCTCCACTGCTCCTCAATCTCTCGCGGGTTGTCACTCCACTAAGTCCTTATCACCTATCGAACTGTTGCTGGAGCGCCCCACTTACCTGTTAATTGTTTCGAATTCGAAATTCTTGCGTGGCATTGTCACATTCGACCAGAAGCTTCGACGCTTGTGTATCTCATGATCACCGAAAAAAGTTCTCTCAGTTTCGTTACCACTATCCAAGAGTGATTGTTTTGGGCTTATGATATGACGCAGTTCCAGAACTTTCGGACTCAAGCAGAACAAACGTGGTCCTTAGACTATGAAGCGACGTCGACGGAGGTCGTTAACCATCGCCAGAGAGAGACGCGAACCTGAATAAGCATCGCTTCAGCGCTAATCAGCTAGATATGACGTTGAGCACACAAGCCGACTAAGGTCCTATAATATTGTAACATGAAGTCTTCGAATGCTTCGAGGGATGTTGGGATCGGGCGGTAAATCCGGCTTGTGATGGGGTACAAAATGCAAACACACTGGGCCATTTACTACAGGATGAATGTTGCTTTCAAAGGATGAATAAGGTACTAGACGGGCTGACAGGCTTCAGGGTCATTCGGACCCCCCAAAGTTTCTCTGAAGAGGCTGATTTGTTTCCTTCAGGAGCGATAACATGGCCGATCCGGGCTACATTACATTTCTCGAGTGACCCAAATAAAGCCAAATAGCAGTATACCCCACACCACCATCTACAACGATACTCGCCCTCCACCCTCCCCGCCCTATGGCCTCTAAAAATGCTGTTTATTCTCCGACAAAGCTAGGGGAGTATACGGTGATAGGAGATATTGCTCAAGGAACTTTTGGAAAAGTCAAAAGTACGTCCTTGTTTACGTTTCATTGCTATCGGTACTCAATAATATTCGTTTCAGTGGCCATTCACACTATTACTGGCCATAAGGTTGCGATGAAGTACATTTCAAAGGCAGAAATTCAGAGAGAAAAAACAAAGACTCGTGTACGACGAGAATTCGAGTATATGAGGACTTTGCGACACCCACATATCATCAAATTGTGAGTACTTTTAATCTTACATTCACCAACGCCCTATTTCTAACCAAGTTGCGTCGTGGTTGACTGCTATGATTAGATATGAAGTCATTTCAACCCCTACAGATATTATATTTGTTCTAGAGTTCGCTGGAGGGGAGTTGTTCGACTACATTGTGGCCAACGGCCGTATGCCCGAACCCCGTGCTCGCAGGTTCTTCCAGCAGATCATCTCAGGAATCGAGTACTCTCACCGCCTGAAGATCGTTCATCGCGACCTTAAACCAGAAAACGTCCTACTCGACGACGATCTCAATGTCAAAATCGCAGACTTCGGTCTCTCCAACGAAATCACAGACGGCGACTTCCTGACCACCAGTTGTGGCAGTCCAAACTACGCAGCACCTGAAGTCATCAGGGGTGGTGTTTATGCTGGTCCAGAGATTGACGTCTGGAGCTCTGGAGTGATTCTCTATGTGATGTTGTGTGGCAGGCTCCCTTTTGAAGATGACGATGTCCAAGTATTATTTTCAAAAATCAGCCGTGAGTACAATCCATCTAATCTTTCAATCCCACTTCGGTGTTATTCTGTCAATCTATGAGCACATTCTGTTGTCTTGCTTCTTTCTTTGGGTCTCTCTCCTCCGTTCTTGCAAATGCTGATTCTGTTCTATTGCAGAGGGCAACTTCCATCTACCAGGCACTCTGTCGTCAGATGCCCGCTCCTTGATCAATGCAATGCTTGCAGTGGATCCCCTGAAACGCATCACGATCCCTGAAATCATTGAACACCCCTTTTTCACCACAGACCTTCCCAGGTATCTGACACCGATGCCACCTCCACCCGGACCTGTCTTGGGAACCCTCAGCTCCCTTGTGACTGCCCCTAAAACGTTGGACTTTGAAATCATCGAAGGTCTAGGAAGAATTGAGGAAGATATCGTCGAAGAACTTTCGTCCAGTATGGAGGGCGTCACCAAAGACGATATTTGGGAATGTCTGAGGCGGGATGATGGGCCTCAGGGCAACGCAGTCAAGGTTGCGTATATGTTGCTGAGAGATAAGCGACGGCTTGGAAAAGATCGTGAGTATCAATATCTCAATTCAATATTATACTTGCGCTTGTGTCGGGCGCTGTAGACGTGAACTAACCCACCGTCGTTTTATAGTTGCCGAATTCGCAGAAGCGGAACGGGATGCACAGCTTGCGGCAATGGATGTAAGTCGGCTTTCCTTCAAGGGCTCCTCCCTTACTTGCCCTAAACGTATAAATCTCTGACATGCTTCTCCTTGCTATGCTTTCTTCCCTGTATCGCTGCGTCCCTTTTATCAGCCAAGAAACATTATCTCACCAGCCATCTTGTCTCCTGTTGGCACTGATTTGGAAGAGAACCCGTTCGAGGCCGAATTCAATGCAGAATATGACGAAGATGACGAAGAAGAAGAGGACGATCTAGACTTTGCGTCGCCACCAGTCGTCGATCCTGGCTTTGCGGTCCTGAATTCATCCTTACCTGGATCTTTGCCCGAGCAACTTCCCGGTCAACATCATTTGACATCCTACTTTTCTGCAAAACGATCTGGCACCCGAGATAAGAAACAGCACAAGACCAAGTGGCATTTCGGCATCAGAAGTCGCAGTCCGCCGATGGAGGTGATGTTAGAAATTTACAAGACGCTTAAGACCTTGGGTATGGAATGGAAGGAAAAGAAAAACCTAGGCGGTTTGGGCGGGCTTAAAGCCAGGGGTGCAAGGAGTGGTGCCAGTGTTGAGCGAAATAGGGAACTAGACGGTACAGGTGAAGTGGATTTGAAAGCAGCGTCAAGTATCTACTTCGTAGAGACGAGGGCAAGGGTCCAGGACGTTGTCGTAAGTTTTTTCCATCTTGGGTACAAATCTTTCAAAAGCGACAGTTTGCTTATGTGCTTCGTACTAGGTTCTGATGAATCTTCAACTTTACATGGTCGACTCCATCAACTACCTCGTTGATTTCCATCACAAGAAATCCTATCGCGCCAGCACAGAGCCAGGGGCTGGCAAATTCGACATGGCCTCCCCAGAAAACATGTTCTCTCTAGAAACCTGCAGTGAATCTGGACGATCACTCAAGGAGAAAGATGGAACAACCGTCAAGGAAGACGAAGTCGTCTCACCCTTTGTGTTCATGGACGTTGCCTGCCGTCTAATCTTGGAACTTGCTGGGGGCGGAGAGTAGATGCTCACCATCCTGAGCTCCACGTCGCCCGTCGAGTTCCCTGGCAATCCCTCCTATATCCCTCCGACTCGAAATGTTTTGCTATTTCGGATCTGTCTCGTTCTTTCCCTCTTCTCTTTGTTCTGCTTGTATGTCGTGCTTTGTTGTATGTGCTAATATCTGAATATCTATCTACTGCACACGTCCCTCTACCTCTCCTCCACATTGCTCTCGCACGCTCTCCACACGCCTCTCTTCAATTAATTCGTCCATTCTCCATGTGTCTCATCTTCGCTTTTATGTCCCTATTTTGTCCCCTTTCCGTCCTAGCCCTTCTTTTTGTCCGTTTGCTATTTATTCCCGCCTTTTCTCTTCTACACGCAACACTGCGTCCTTTCTTACCCTCTTTTGTTCTTGAAAACCTCTCATGTATCATTTCGTTTCACGCTTCTCTTCTTTTCATTAGACAACTATCGACCCCTTTCACGCTCGCATGACTTAAATTTTGCATCGGTATTATATACACAATAACCATCAGGAATACGCAAAAGATCGACATGTATGTATTTTATATTGCGCCCTTAGAGATAAACCTCCAATCTCTGTGCTACACAACGACCTTGATAGGAGGGTTGCGTTGCAAAAGAGCTTGAATAACGTCTTGAATCTTTTCTTCAAACCGAGGGTCCTGAATATAAGCCCCGTGTAAATGTGGGTATTTCTGGTACTTGTATCCTTGCCATTCTGCATTGGCTCCCAGCTTGATGCATTTCAGGTTGGGCAACCACCCAGGATCGCGTGCCCTCTCTATCCAGGTATCCAAGTCCTGGAGCATAGCGTCTGATTTGGTAAAGTGAAACGACAAATTTTCGACGGAAGGTGGGATGAAGTCGGCCAGATTTATGTCGATGTCCACCTTCTTAGCCAGAGCGATCAGCAAGGTTTTGACATTTGTAGATGCACGAAGTCGTCTCCTGAAGTCTTCAAGGCGGTACCAGCCAAGATCACATCCGTTTGTGCTGATGATGTGAAGGACCTGAATCTTGGAGATGAAGTTCGGCAGCTGTCTCCACGCTTTGCAAAAGAGGTCAACGGCGTAGTTGTCGACAAGCTTCAAGTTTTGCAGGGAGTGAAGGCCTCCTTCGGGATGCATGAAATCGAAACTGCTTGTGGCGAGGTCGAGTTGGAGGGTTTTGATGCTAGGTGGGATAGCTGTCCATTGCTCCTTTTCGCTGCCAGACGAAGGTCGGCGGTCAACTATCAGTCGCGAACATACGCCAACGAGGCGAACAGATTCAATGCTCTTCCAAGGCGTAGTTAGTTGCGCAACGGCCGTAAGGTCGACCTCTTCTATTACTCCTGCTTTTAGTACTAGATGCTTGAAGGATAGTCCATCAATTGCAAGGAGCTCCGTAGGTGCAGGGTCATCGAAGATGATCGTGTCCACCCTCGAGCTTTGTGGCAGTTCAAGCTGAGCCGCGACGAATTGCTTTAGCGTGTCCAGTCTATGTTTGGTTTGGGTATTGTTGGGGGGCTCAGGATATGAGCGGTGAGGGATGGGTTCGTTTGATAAGGGTTCAACATCACAAATATCATCATCCCAGTCATCTACGTAGGAGTCTTCACTGGTATCGCTCTTTTCGTCGTCGTCTTGGGCTGTGGGATCTGCGTTATCCTGGGGTTCACCCTCAAAACTTTGGACGTTGTCCTCAGTTTGGCTGTCAGAGGATGCCAAAGCAGGTATTTCTTTCACTGTAAAATAAAAATCATCAATGAGAGCAAGGTTATGTTTAGTAGCCAGTGGTCTAACCTGCAGCCAAAAGTTCCGGGTTATTCCATTCCGACAAAACGTCGTCCTGTACATTCCCACTTAAATCTTCGACGATTGGGAATTTCGGAGGAGGCTGCACGTCAATTCCAGTTGCATCGTTACTGCTCCATTGTGTTTGTCTGACACCATAACCATCGCACTGGTAGGAAAGATCCAGAATCCGCTCTCCTTTCACGAGATGGTCAAAAGCGAAGGGATCATCGCTGGACGGGGTAGGTGTAGTTGAATATTTTGTAACCCAGGTGTTGGGAGAACTGTCCAAAAGCCAGGTAGTCTGGTGTTTTGCTGGGGTGTTGTGGGACATTAGGTAGACTATCGTTGGCAAGAATTGGACACGCACAGATGGGGTCTTTTACCTGTCGTTGACATCACAGCTTTTGGGAGTCATTCCACTTTCTAGATGTGCTTTCGCACTTTCGCAATCTCCGAGTGCTTGGCTTTCTGACGAGTGATTCCGAGTCAGCTTTCTGGTTTTTTACTTTGTTGGTAATGAAGAAATGTACCCACTAGGCCCACTCAACCATAGTTCAAATTTAAACTTGACACTGAAATTTTGCACATACATAGATCACGAAACATATCAAGAAGAATATTGATTTTCAAAGTTAACTCTTGATAATTAGAGCTTCTGAGCAGCAGGATTCTAGTGGGCGAGGCCAATGATTAGTAGTAGATGGTCATGAAGGTCATAGACAAGCAGTGATGATCATAATGGACGGGTTGCGGCTTTGTTTGGCGCTCGCGGTTGTCCTCATTCCACCACCATGTCAAACCCAAACCTTGCGACTGAACAATTGCTGGAGCTTTTGTTGACACTAAAAGTAAGTCATAAATTTTATCATTTCCGGGAGAGCGCCCTAATTTATTTTAGAAAACCACACCAGCAGCTGCACGCGACATTCTGAACAATCAGCCTGCTATTGCCTATGCCTTAATTACTCTTATGGTCTCAATGAATGCAGTTGACATTCAGGTGTTCCAGGTGCGTGGCATCATACATCAGTACAGAATTCAGGTGTTAACATCTAAAGTACAGAAAACACTAGCAGAGTACAATGCTACCAGTTCAGCAACCATGGGCGTGCCAGGAAGCAGCGTAGCACCACCAGTGCCAAAGCCTCCAATAGCTCCTACACCCATACCACCCCATATGCAAGCTCAATACCGCAATGCCACTCCACCAGTCCATGCACCGACGCCCCCGTACCCACCGTATTCCAACGGTGGGCAACCTGCGCATCACGCACCACCACCACCCGGATATGGAGCACAGTATGGGCAGCCTCAGTCGCAAGCATACCCCTCATATAACGCACCACCCCCACCTGGATATGGACATCACGGTCATGCTTATCCGCCTCAAGTAGCATATGGTGGTCAGCCATCACAAACACAGTCAGCGATGCCTGCAGCACCTGCGGGCCTTCCAGAAGCGTTGGCTAACATCCCAGATGACCAAAAGGTGCGTGCATTGGTCTACTTGTAAGGGGTCATTTTCAAATGATTTTTGTTTAGGCTCTTATTATGCGTGTCATCTCAATGACACCGGAACAAATTAATGCACTACCTCCTGCGGAGCGATCCACATACGTGCAAATCGTGCGTCACTTTTCTGCTTTTTTTGGGTCCTTTCTGACGCTTTTTTTAGAGGACCACCCTTGGTATACCTACACCAACAACATAGGCATTACCCTGGTCGTCTCACTAACAATACGTTGAAGAGCATGTTGTCGAGTTTGCCAGGAAGTCTGCGGTCGAGGATGCTGAGAGAGCTTTCTCCAGAATGCTCTGGGACCAGAAAAGCTCATTTTATGTTTGTCACTTCAAATCACCTACGTTGGAATACAGGACATTGGGATTAGCCCTCGTCCAGATTATAGGAGGGGCAGGTCGAGCCGACCTTGCTGAGTAGCTGAGCATTCCCGAGGCCTGCTTCAAGATCTAACTGCACTTTGTCTTACTTGGGCTCGTTAGAGATTAGAATGTAATAAAAATGCTTTTGCGATGTTACTATTTGATACAAAAATTAAATACTAAGCATTAAGTGTCTAATCCAGTGTCTCAGAAATCTCCTCTAACACGACCATTGAGCTTCTTGCTTCGCTTCACGACGTATGCACCACGATCGTAGGTGTTAAGAATGATGTGACCGCTCTTGAAGAAGGGGTAGTTGTGCCACGAACCCATGAACTCGGGGTTTGAGGTCTTGTCGTCATCCTCAGGGAAGATGTCGACGAAAGCCACCTCATGGACACCAGAACCAGTGGGGTCACTGGGAATAGAGGAAACATCGATGATGCGCAGACCTGATCCGTACTGAGCCTGATAAGAGAAGAGGTTCTTGATGTACTGGTTGTGGTCGATGGCAACAATGTCGCTCTTGTAGGTACCAGAGAGGATGGGGTTCTCGAGAGAAGTGATGTTCCAGATGAGAGTAGTGGCACGTTGGTCAGAAGCAGCACCTTCACGATCAACTTCATCGTACTCGTCGTCCATGAGCAAGAACTCCTGGTTGTTGGGGTCGAGGACCCAGCCTTGGTGAGTGTAGCTAGCGCCGTCGTAAGAAGTGACAGAAATGATGTTGCTTGTGGTCTTATCAGTGACGTTGTAGATGGTCAAAGAGTCCTCGTTGTAGCCGTAGCAGATCTCGGTTCCCTCGTACTTCTTGTCGGGACCGTGGTAGATCAAGCATTGAGCATCGTGGACGTAGCCGTCGTCTGCAGCGCAGCCAGTCCTCTTGGGGTTTGCGATGTCGGAAAGGTCGATGAAGATGAGGCCACTGCGGCAGGCGTCTGTGCGGGGCTGGGCACCAACGGCGACAATGTGGTTGGAGGCCTCAGCAGAGACGACGTTGTGTGAACGACCAACAGGAAGATCCGCAAAGTGATACGAATCTGTGTGGATGTCGAAAACCTTGGTCTTGGTAGAAAGAGGGTTCCATGATGGACGAACTTCGAGAAGCTACGTAGAACAAGCAACAGGTTAGTTCCGTCTTCTCCTCGACATAATCTGTAACGGAAACTGTTCTTACCTTGCGCATGTCAAAGATTTGGATACCGTGTCCTACGGCTTCGGAACCAATGATGGCGTATCGGTCCTTGTAGCCACGGATTTCGCGCCAGAGACTAGGAACGCTGTATTGGGGCAGACGACCAAGGTAGTCGAGGGATCCCTCAGCCTTGCCGATGAAGGGGACGTAGTTCCACCATCCCTTGCCGACAATCTCGACGAAAGCAGCACCGTCTTGTTGAGCAACAGCAGCAAATTCGCGGCCGTCAATGGTGAATCCCCAGATAGAGCTTCCTGTGAAGCCATGGATCGAGCATTGGTCAACAAGAGAGTATACGCGGAATCGATGAAGGACTAACCAATCTTGTAGTTAGGATCTTTTGAGCCGAGATCCTGGTGGGTGAGATGGCCAGTGAGGTCGAGGTTCTTGCACTGGTACTTCTCAGAGGTGTTGTTGAAGCTGACGCTGATGTAGCCGTCCTTGCATGGAGAGAACTTGTTGCCGTACTTCCTGCCGTTGAAGAATCCAAGTTGTCTGTACCTCTCCCAAGTAGCCTCCTTTTGAGCCATGATCTTGTCCATGACCTCTCCAGAGGCATACTTGAGATGCTTGACGGGGTCAACTGGCCTCTCACGAGCGAGGGCAACGGTTACAGAGAGAGCGACGACGGATAAGGAGAGCTTCATCACGAGCCGAGGTACTGCAGAGGGAGAGTACTGGAGAAAAATGCCTCTTCATGATGAGCTATTTATGCACTCTCTGAAGCGAAATTTTGTCATGCTTGCATGGTCTGAGGATGACTTGCGTAAGTGCGCCAAATATTTTCCTTCAGTTCTTGACAAGCCCAAACATCAAGACATCTGCTGTATTCCATGGGTTACTGGGGGACCTGCGGAGCATAATGAGCACATGGTCAAAGATAATGAGAATCATGATGCGCGAGCCACCAGGAGACATACATACATATGTTTTGATGATAGACCTCAAGGAGGCGAATACTAAGTGTTATTTACAAAGTCAACACCAGAAAATAGTCTCATCAGCAAATCGCGCAATCATATGCCTCCATATGAGGTTTATCGTCAGCATTTACTTGGTTCAAGTTTGTTGCTTCGATTTCGATGCCAAGCAGCGGCACGGGCGGTAGCAGCGTGGTGGTTGAAAGCAACAGGACGCGATCTGGGTAATTTACGCGCGGTGAATGTCACGTGCATGGGCTTGGCCGACGATTGCGCGGCTATCTCGAAGTGTGGACGCAGAGAAAATGTCTTTCAACAACTTCCTCTGTATTGAGAAGGTACTCAGAGGTAGTACTTCTACTAATTCACAGCTAAAAATAAAAAATTGAGGTAATAAAGCGCGTTATATCTTCGGACACTGAACGGATCTTCAAGGGTTCTTCGAACAGACTATCCCATTCATACCACTCAGGCCAATTCCTTTCTGATGCCATTTTCTGTATATACAATATTTTGCGTTTGTTTGTTCAGAAGCAGAGTCCTCTGGACCCTGGTTATTTTCGCTATCAGTCTAAAATGCCGCATGGACTGCAAATTCGAATCGATGGTAACCTTTCTAAACACCCTCCTATGAATTCACGCCCAAGTAGAAATGCCGATGATTCGAATCGATTTAATAGAGTTTAATGATAAGTAAATAATATAGTATATACCAAGTATTACACGAGTTTAATGTGGGTATTTAGTTCCAATGTCCTTAGAATTCAGCACGGACGCGTCCAGTGAGCTTTCGGCTGCGCTTCACAGCGAAAACACCACGATCGAAGGTGTTAAGAACGACATGGCCGCTCTTGAAGAAGGGATAAGTGTGCCATGTACCCATGAAGTCAGGCTCGGAGGTGATATCATCATCTTCAGGGAAGATATCGATGAAGGCAACTTCAGAAACGCCAGCGCCAGTAGGATCGGTAGGAATGCTGCTGACGTCGAGAATGCGAACACCGGCACCATAGTTGGCCTGATACGAGAACATGTTCTTGACATATTGGTTGTGGTCGACGGAGATGACGTCGCTCTTGTAGGTACCGGAAAGAATGGGGTTCTCGAGCGAGGTGATGTTCCAAATGAGGGTGGTGGCGCGTTGGTCGGCTGCAGCGCCCAAGCGGTCAACTTCGTCGTACTCGTCGTCCATAAGGAGGAAGGCCTGGTTGTTCGTGTCGAGAACCCAGCCTTGATGGGTGTAAGAGACGCCGTCATAAGAGGTGCGGGAGATGATGTTGGTGGTGGTCTTGTCGGTGATGTTGTAGATGGTCAAAGAGTCCTCGTTGTAGCCGTAGCAGATCTCGGTTCCCTCGTACTTCTTGTCGGGACCATGGTAGATCAAGCATTGAGCATCGTGGACGTAGCCGTCGTCTGCAGCGCAACCAGTCCTCTTGGGGTTGTTGATGTCGCTGACGTCGATGAAGATGAGACCACCACGGCAAGCGTCTGTGCGAGGCTGGGCACCAACGGCGATGATGTGGTTGGATGCCTCAGCAGAGACGACGTTGTGGGAGCGACCACGGGGAAGGTCCGCGAAGTGGGAAGCATCCGTGTTGATGTCGAAGACCTTGGTCTTAGTGGAGAGTGGGTTCCAGGAGGGACGAACTTCGAGGAGCTATGAACAGCCCATGAGCAAATTTAATGACAAGAAAACAATAATTCGAACGTACCTTGCGGATATCGAAAATCTGAACACCATGGTCATTTGCCTCGGAACCAATGATGGCATAACGACCTTTGTAGTCGCGAATTTCGCGCCACAAGCTGGGTGTGCTGTATTGGGGAAGACGACCAATGTAGTCGAGGGTACCTTCCGCCTTGCCAATGAAAGGAACATAGTTCCACCACCCTTTTCCTACAACCTCAGCGAAGGCCGTTCCATCAGTCTGACCGATGGCAACGAATTCCCGTCCATCGACGGTGTATCCCCAAAGAGAGCTTCCTATTAAATGGGTCAGAACATGAAATAACGAATCGAGATGGACGCTACACACCAACTTCACCACTGTCATCGGTCGAGCCCAAGTCACCGTGAACGAGGTGACCAGTTACGTCCAAGTTCTTGCAGGCGAACTTCTCGGCGTACGACTTGGTCTTGAGGCTAACATAGCCATTGCTGCAAGCAGAGTAAGTGTTGGTGGTGCGGTAACGACCGTGCTTGAAGAAACCAAGTCCCCTGAAACGATTCCAGGTGGCCTCCTTCTTCGCCATCATCTTTGCCATGACCTCACCGGAATCATAACGGACGGCCGCTACATCGTCGACAGGTCGCTCAGCAGCAAGAGCCACGGAGACAGAGAGAGCGACGAGGGAGAAGGTGAGCTTCATTTCGAAGGGAGATGGGGCGAAAATAATGTTGAAGCTATCATATTTATGGGACTAAACTGAATCATGCAGAAACGTCTCATCGGTTCCCATCACTTTAGTGCTTCATGATGCCGTTAAGCGCCAAGACATCGTTAGGGCGGTAGTCAAAACACCGAACTGATGACCACATGGGATCAACCTTGATAAGGTGCCGAAAGCCCTTCACACAATAGTAGATAGCAATGAGTTACATGCGTACCTGTCTGGTCAAACACAAGTCAAACAAGCACTTATCCCTGGCAGCCATTGTATGCCCGTGCACCCGTTTCTCGCCGTCCCTTTGCGTGAGTTGAGACAGCATATGGGTGATTGAAACCATTCAATTCAATGGTAACCTGTTCGGCGTCCTCAAATTGGCGCAAGTAAGGAGGTAAAACGCGAACGGTGGGCTACCGTGGTTGCTATTCCAAACTGAGTTTAGTAGATGTTTGAGATTAAGTCGACGCCCCGCGTAAATGCTTCATCACTTGAGATATCTGAATGCGAATATACTTTCAGAAGCAATTGGTCAATTGGTGTTGCTATCAACCATGCAGACATGTATCATGTGCTGATTTATGTGGGGCAGCAAGTAATAGAATGTATGAAATACGTACCTGTCAATCGCCTGCAATGCGGGCGTTGGCGTTGAATCCTGGTGAATCCTGGTGAAGAGGCTTTGGAGTTCGGCTAGCCCAGTGGAGCACATGGCAAGAGAGGCATTTAAGGCCTTTGCCCTGGCTCATGTCGGATTGCTATTTTTGCTGAAAGAAGACTAGCAAGATAAAGTTGCTCCGCTCGAAGATCTGGCTGCACCCACCATAAATAGTACCACGTCGAGGAAGCAGGATATTCCTTTTTATGGGAAGGTTCGTGACCCGTTGGCGCCCATTAATTATAGGATTGGGTGTCTCCATAGCGCAGATGGACGAAAACAGTCAGAAAACCAAAGTGAGGTAGGTGAGGGTCAGTTACACCGCGATAACACAATTTGCGCTTGTCCATGGTCTCATGCAAAAGCCCAGCGGTTCTTGGATGACAGGACGACGGCCAAATGTCATTTCTGACGCAGTACAAGGAAAAGATATTGTTATCACCTCATGGCAATTTTAACCAGACACAACATCGGTAAAACATGGGGTCAGCATGCTATCAATGATAAAGCTACTTAGGCTGATGATTGATCAACGAAGTTATGGATGACTAACTTTCTCTTCTAAAGTCCGATAGAGTCCGATTCAGCAGGCGCGCCAACACAAACACGAACTGGTACTCACTGGTATCAATTATCTCATAACACCATTCATCTACAGCAAATAACCGTTCCATGCCAATGTGCATGTACGGTATACCACATTTTCCAGAAACGGTGTGCTTCATCATGATTTTTCCCACTGCTTTCACTCAGCGGCATGCTTACTGCTCAGGCGCTCAGGTCCTGTACTGTGCCACCCTAATTGTTCCACCCAAATCCCCGCGGACAGTTGTGTCTTTCTCCATGAGTTTGACGGCATGCCATGCGATTGTCGGGGGATGAGTAATGAGAGCAACGACAGGCTGTGAAGCATGTTCTGGAAATGTGCGTGAACTATTCAAATGCCATGGGCGTCAAAGAGCTGGTCAGAACCAAAGAAGTTCGCAGATGACAGCTAGGCTTAATTAGAAGTCGAAGGGTGCCAATCGAGGAAGACGCAAATCCCTGATCAACTGATTTAGGAATCCAGAAGCATTGAACGATTTTCGCGAAGAAAATGTTGTATGGACATCGGCTGACCAGTACGGTGTTGGTCTCATTCGGCGTCAAACATTATCATTATTCGTGAAAGGTCATTAGCAAATATTGTGTACAGTGCGGGGTATAAGGGAAATGCCAAATCGTCCACTCTGATGACACCAATAGTGACACTGGTCAAAACATGATCCGATTTGACAACTCTAGAAACCACCCAGGCAGCCCTCAAGAGCTGGTTCCTGGAAACTACTGGCACTGCTAGCGCTCAGACGCCTGCGTCTGGACTTACTGGTACTAGTCCGTGCTTGGGAATCCTCGGCGCCGTCAGCAGTCCATGGTTCGCCGTCCTCTCCATTAAAATGCTCCCGTTTGCTTTGTCGATCACGATCCCGTTCCAGTTCCCGAGACCGCTCACGACTCCGTGATGCTCGCTTGGGGTCTTTCTTCATCAAGGTCGTCGTCGTCGCTGTGGCTGTCATAGTGGTGGAAGTGGTACTAGACGTTATACCCAAGCTTAGCCCAACCATCCTGGCGCTGAGAGCCACATCCGACGTCATGCTCGGTGAAGGAGGACACGATACGAAGGTCGAAGAAGAGCCGGAAGCTGTGTGGGTGGGGCTGACGCTCCGTGACGTGGGGACTGAGCATGCGCTATAATGTCGGATAGATATGTGGGATATAGAGGATGTCATAGGGGATTCCCCGTCCGAACCATGGTCAAAAATAAGAGGTGGAGGACGGTGATGTGCCGTGGGGTTACGACCTTGCTGTAGTTGATTGTGGTAGTTGTACAGGTCGTTCAGTCCCATTGGCAACAAGGGGGGAGGGGAGGATGCCACATCCTCATCAAATGAATTTGTGTCGTCAGAACCCCTGGCATTGGGATGAAAATACCCTGTGTTACTACGCTTGCAACCAGGCCTCTTTGAAGCCTTCGCTGGGAGGTCTGGAATGAAGGCCCTCCCACCCCGTTCTGGGAGCTCACACACGTTTTGGCTGACAACAATAGGGGCTCGGTCGTATATTGAAGGGGAGTGTGTGATAGCAGTCGAGGTCATGATCGGTGTTGGGGGAAAGTGAACATGGGGGGTGTCAAAGCCACGAGACTCGGTGAACGGGAGGGCTGACGCTGCAACATAACTGGGATCCGGATCTGAAAGCTTGAGAATGGGACGCGGAGCGGGCATTAGCGTCAATGTGCAAAACAGAAACAGCGGTAGACAGAGGATGAAAAGGTAGAGAGCTGGAACTTGGTAGGGGGGGTAGGTATAAATTGCTGGGAGTGGAACGATTTGCGAACCAGGGAAAGTTGCGGGCGTACAAGATCTAGGGACGGTCACAGCTCTCTACACAGACTTGACCAGCAAGCCACAATCGGACACGGTGTTATATTCCAACCCAGACAATAAATCACCCCAACAGGAGGCAAATGCTGTAAATGATAAGACAATACAACAGACAGAATGGTTAGGTTCAAGTTGAACACAAGGCAAGGGAAGGAAGAGCACGGAAACGTACCAGAGGGACTTCGCTTAAGTTTGTACACCGTGGCCGTGCACAACTGTGGCAAACCAAATTGAAATGAATCAGTCAGTATTTGGCAACACCCGGACGTCCCTTTAAGAACGTGGCTGGCTCGTTACGATGATGTCGGGACGCAAGAGGGAACCCACAAACCTCTATCAAGGATACGCACAGGTGCTGAAGCAATTTTGTGCACTCAATGAGTTGATAACGAATGGTAGGGGAGGAAGAAAGCGTCAGATATCCGAAGATAATCTTTTTAAATTCCGTCCCAGATGAACCTTCGGGAAGGGCGGACCTTGGATTCGGCCGCTCCATACATACATAGGAGTGAATGTTGCCTGAAATAATACCATGGGCATTGGGCATGAAAGAAACTGGAACGCCAGTGACAACAACCGCGAAAAACTTTTCCGAGTGTGACCCGGATCAGCTGTTCGATCAGGTCTTTCATTCAATTATAGCAAGTAGAAGACGATGATGATATCATCGATACTGCTTGCGATATGTGGAGATTCTGGAGAATGGAGAGATTTCAAGGTTAAGGTTGCATTGTAATAAGCTTTTTTGTCGAGAAATATAACCAGAGTATATCGCTATTTCAACATGCATCAACTTACAATTAAAACAATAAGTCGTGTGCTCATGTGGGTGACTTGGAGGCTTTAAATTGGTTAGGTATGTATGTGCAGTCATCTGTTTGATGATCCGTGCCTCCTCTTCCTGCACAAAAAGGTAATGCTTTTGTTCTTAAACCTATTTTTGAGTACACAAGCATAGCCAAGAACCGAGAAAATGAATCCAGTATGAATCCGCGATGTAATGATTCAGGTTGAGAAATTCAAAAAGTGACGTGGTGCCAGCTGCCACTGGCAGCCTGAGCGAGGCTCGTATATTGGCGGAGTACTTCTCCAAGTTCTCTAAACTCGTCTCCATCACCGCCAAAGTCCAACAAATGTTCATCGACATCGCCTAGCCTGATGCACACGAGTTGATGGATGCGATGTCTATGACGAACCACACCCACAGGCAGTGCTACAGTCAACTCTGTCATAACCGATAGCTCTCGGTGGACGCCCAGGGCTATCGGTTATGAGAGAGTATCGGTTTTCTCAAAGCTGACAAAAATAAATAAAAAATACGAATATTTTTTTGGGGCAAAAAGTACCTCCATATGTATTAAATTACCCAAAATACATCCTTCTAAGACAAGGAGCATCAAATATTAGTGCTTTTGGAGCCCTGGTGGGACGTAAAGTTGTATATTTTAGGTCGTTGCTGGGCCCGACAGGTCGAAATGTATTACGTAATGCTAGAAAATGGCATCAAATGGGCCCAAAATGGCCAAATATCTATCGGTTTTTCATTTTTTTGCTCGAAATTACCTATCGGTTATCGGGTTTTACAGAGTTATCGGCTATGAGCTCGTTTTCCCCGCCCACCAACTTGGTGGACGCAAAAAGCTATCCGTTATCACAGATTATCGGTTATGACAACTATCGGTTATGACAGAGTTGACTGTAGCCTTGATCATCTAGATCATTGATCAAAGGCCGAGGAGGCCAGGTTTGCATCCTATCATTATCACTCATAATTTATGAATTTGCTTGAACTTTTCGCAGAAGAATTAGCATTATTCTAAAGTACATTGCCTATTACAGTTCAAATGACCGTTTCATTCCTCTTATCAGTCGAAGCTGATCAACAGTCTTCGACAACTAACTTCTTATGATGTGAGTTAGACATCATCACAAGAGATATTCCAATGAATCGTCATCAACACGAATTCTCTTTCTCAACAAACAACATCGTATCGAAGAGGATCCACCAGTATTTTACTCTCCACATTAACACCCTTCCTAACCTTATCCAACTAACAAATCGTGATCACATTATAACGCTAAATGCCGTTCATCTGGAGTGCGGCCGCAAACGACGGGAATGCGGCAAAGGGGTCGTTAGGTGAGGGAGCTGTAACATCCTTCCTTACGATAGCCCTCATCGGCTTATGAATGGCAGGACTCATCAGCGAGTCTCTGATGCGGTTGAGCGCTGCACCAGGTCGCGGGAGTGCAGGTGACCAGAGCGCTCCGCTGGCGTCGGCGTACATGATGGCCGGTGTACCTGCTGTTTGGTCGACTAAATCCTGCTTGTCCTGGAACTCGACAGCCGATTCCGGATACTCGAGAGCAGTAACCATAACTTCATCGTCCGCCGACTCTAAGCACACTGAGTTCCAGAATGCCTGACTGAGGTTATCAGTCTCCGATGGCTGAAGTGCCAGGGGGGCTGGCTTCTTGCCGCGTTTGATGGATGTAACCTGGGGCGATTGAACCGGGGCTGCTGACGAGAAAGCTGTGGCTGCACCAAGAGTAAGGCCATTCTTGTTCCTGTTGCTGGTGGACTGCAGAGATGCAGCGCGGGAGCGACCGGCGACAACGGCGTCATTATCAGCGCGATCGCTTGGCCAATCCTGTGCCATGTCAGCGTCTTCCTCATTCATGGGCGCTGTGGGGTAAGGTGACCTAGGATAGGTTGTCAAAGACCTGCTGATCTCGCGAGGTGGTCGAGGAGCAGGTTTAGATTCGAAGAGTTGATTGAATCTGACGTTGTTTGCCTTCGTTGCCGCTGGTTGGATCTTGGGAGACCGCGGATCCTCGAACTCTGACATTACAGGAGAGTCCTGGAACGATAGCGTGCGGAAAGCACGGGGCACGGCAGAGAGCCTGAAGCTCTCGGTCGATGGAGACCATACACGCTCACCCCTACCCGGCATGTCCAGAGGGTTGGGCGAGATAGAGATGGGTGCGCGATCGTAGGATGCCGCAGAGTGGGCGGTGAAGGTGGCAACCATTTGACCGGGTGAAGGGTGGAAGTGCACATGAGGTGACTTCATGGGGGAGTAGTTCAAAGAATAGCTGGCAGCTGCGGGAGGCGAGGCGAGCGCGAGAGCATCTGGGCGCTTGAGGATAGCACGCGAGGGGCCTGCCTGGGTCATCATGCTACGAGCTGGGGAAGTCAGACCATTTCTAAGAATTGTTGAAGTAGAAGCCATCTTGTTTTGAAAGATGCGAATGGGAACTTTGTGTTGTTGAGTAGTTTGATTGTGTGATGGAAATAGATTCAATTGGGACAAGCAATGTCTTGACCAGCAAGCCAGAGCCGATTCACTGAAATATACAATCAGTATTAATGAGCCTCAACAATCCGAAGGGGACGTACATCGTTAAGTCGTAATTCGTTAGTGACACACTACGAACGTGAGTGAGGATGGGACTCTTTGATGGAGAGTACCGCTTTATATACAACACATCAGAATTGCTAAAGGGGGTTAGTACAAACGCATGGTAAAACCCTGAATTCAAACCACTGGCTCGCCTGTGAGTCTGTGACTTCTTGTACAGCCTTGACAGCTTAGAGACAATATCGCCCGTGCGCTGCGTTTGTTTTGAGGTGACTGCGTTGCCTACAGCCTCTCAACCGTCGTTAACTACTTCAAGGCTGTAATCCTATACTGATTCATCCGCAGACCATTATCACCTCTGAGGGTAGCATTTTAGTGCCCTCGACGGCGATCTGATTGACCGACTTGGCAAGCTGGCTTGATTTCGACCTGATTCATCATGCTGAAATGACCCTGGAAATGCAGTCTTCTCTTGATGGCTTGATGAAATCCTCATAAACAACCTGTGTTCGTGCCTTCAAAATTAGAACACATCGCCAGCAATTACACCTTTATAACATCTTATACTCATGGATCCAGTGTTCGAGCTATAAAGGTAAAGATTGTGTGCTCAACCAGTGACATCCCTTAAGTTTTGAAAATGCATTGCATCTTGATAGAATATGGCTGATGGTGGGGAAATACAGGAGAAATATGACGCCCCGGTGCATGACACTTTCCGAAAATCCTCTTCTATTGCTTCTTCAAATTGTGTCTATAATAGTACCCACCGTTTCAGCTAGTGATTCGGCGGCGCTGTGATAGAATTGTCGATATCAGTCGCACGCCGTCTGGCCATTTCCAACGACATGAGCAAGGTCTTGGGAATCATTGGATGGATTGCTGGTATATTTAATCTTTCGACGTCAACCATAGCATCCTTTCCTAGGCCTATCAGTGTGAGCCCTCCATCTCGGCTTCAAAATTACTTCAGACAGCGCGCACTGTCAATCTAACGGGCGGCGTCAGTGCATCCAGCGTTCGAGCACGAAAACGCAGTAGAACATCTTCAACCATTCACAGCACTCCTGTATATTTTGACCCTGAGCAGTCTTCCTCCCATAAGTAAGTACAATCTGTACTTCATACGGCAATGAAACACCGCGTCAATGGACCAACCTTACTGTTATTGCAGGTGCACGATGGCTCGATTCGCTTGTTTTTCCAAGGCTACACGACTCGAGTCGGACTTTGCAGGGTCGTTGTCAGAAGACGCGTAAGTAATGCTGCGCGTTCGATTCATCCCTAGAACACGAGCTGGCAGCGCGATCATGCATACGGAAATATCAGGCTCGCGTCAACGCTCTGGACGCGTACATGGCAACACACAAAGGAACGTGAGTACCGAAATTACAGCTCAGAGCTCTCGCAGTTTTGTCTTCAAACTCAGGGTAATAGATAGGCAGGGCAGACGGTCGACGTCAAGTACTGGGAAATTTACCATCTGAAACATAGACATGATACTAGTAGACAGCGCTCTAGGGTCCTATGAAGTTCTCTCGATTCGAGCTTCGCGGTCAGGTGAGTTCGAAACGTCGAGGAAAGGCGACGATCGCTGAAAATCAGACAAGACCAAAAAACGGGTTGATCGCTGTCCGCGTTCTGCTTGGAGCCTTGAATTTTCCCATCATACTCGGCCATTAAGTAAGGAAAAGTCCAAGAGTTTTCGTGATAAGCATTGAAGCCAATTTGAAGGGCGTCCCAAGGGCGCCCGTCGTGACAAAAATCAAAACCAACCCCGAGCGGCGAGAGCGGGGAATTAAAATCACGTCAATGAGGTTACAAATCGTCAGTATTATTATCATGAGTAGATGAAGAAACAGTGCAATTTCGTGCACATGCGGCACTCGCAGTGAACTAAACCACGATGAGAAACGTCGTATGTATATTTGGATTGATATCATGATAGATGCCTCTGAGCAGAGTTTTCACTGGCAACCTGTCATTTTGATGTGGACGTCGAGTGACACTGCCTATTCATTTCTTTGAATTGAAGTATTTATATTGTCGTTTTAAATACCTTTGAAATCAGACAAGAATCAACATTTGAACACATATAAGCATCACATGTGGAAATAGCATCTGAAGGCCCTCACGACGAGTGATGCAGCGAGCAGATCTGTTAGGCGGGTACGGAAATATACAGACCGAGAGATAGAATCGCATTTTGGGGTGAACTCGTGAGTCGGTTATATGGATCCGAAGCCACGTTTTGATGCAACTCTCTCAAATCAGAAACATGATTCTGACCTCTAAATTCAAGAAACAAAACTTGCTGTTGACACTGGGAATTTAATGGCCGAATTTTACCTAAATCAAAGCAGTATACTATGTGGATAGTCATACGTTACTTGACCTTACAAATAGGCGCCTCTGTCACACACAAGCGCCGTCAAGTCTCGTGCGCTTTAAAACTATTAGAACATGAAATTGTGGCTGGGACTTTGGGTTGCTTTATGCGACCCCTTAGGTAGCCTTTGCACAATTCCTTGTTACCCTGTGCATTCTTTCGGGTCATACAGGCTTGCCTCGAGCTGCGGCCTCCATCCATGTAACCCCTAAGTGGTCGAATAAAGCAACTCAAAGGCAATGCAGAGGTGTGTTCGGGTGATTGAACCCCTTCACATATTATAACATTAGTAACCTGATTAGAGAAATAGGTTGGCAAACGATATGTACTTGAAGTTGCTGCGCAGCAGTCCGTGACAGTTGACGCAATTTAAAGCAGACGCGGTGTAAGTAGAACGCCCCGCGCTTCCATACTTCCAGGGGTCGCCTACAATTGGTTAGACACATGTAAAGCTTGGAATGATGATAGCCCCCCAAATTTCGTTTGTTGGATACCAAAGTCTTCACTGTGCGCCCTTTGAACATCGCCCAGTGCTCTATTAATTGATCACGAGTCGTACCGCGGCCGCAAAAATACCCAACTTTGGGATTGAGAAAGCGGTATCTTCTCCATTCCCTCGTAGAGCAAAACGTTGCACCTTGCGTGAATAATCCGACAACTTGATAAGGTCAGGTTCAACCTTCAGCGCACAAAGATGACCAGCATTGACAGGTGCACCACGGCCTCAACGCCCGATTCAGAGCTGTGCATCGAGTTGGCTTGATTATGAAGAGGCTTGTTCCACGAATTGCTTCCTGTGGCACATCAATTTAGTGACATAAGTGCTGACATCGATTGCTCAAACGCGACCACTGACATTCAGATGTAAGGCAATTGTAATATACAAGGGCCCTTTCCCAAGTACGTACAATTTCGACTGAGCAACTTGCCTGATGTGCACCAACTTGAATGTTGAATTTCTGGCAGCACAACTGCTTTTTAGGCTCGAGCCTCGCAGTACCTTCAAATTTGGGTCCTCGAATAGGCACTTAAATCGAATAAAAAAATTGTGGCACTGTAAAGCACAAAAAATGCCTCAGTTAGCTCGAACTTGTTGAAGGTCAAGATGGAGGCTTTCAAGTTCAAGGCGAGGACAAACAATCAAAGCCGCGCCTCGGCACCATCGGCACAGAAGGATATCAGGCCGGTAAGTCAAGCAGCTAATTCGACTCCGATTATGCCTCCAATTTCCTCCTTCCCTCCTCCAAAGGACATCTTTGACGACGATGACGACGATGGCTGGCAAGATATGCCCATTGTTAGGGAGGATACATCACTCAGTGGCTTGGATGAGGAAGACTTGAAGAAATATCACTACCAACCTTCAGCCAAGGGTACAACAGCCGCCAATGCAACGGGCAACCTGATTGACGTTGATGATTTGGGGAACGAGTGGAGATCCAAGATCGACCAGAACGAGAGCGAGTATACGAGACTTAGGGGTATTGAAGATGACGACGTCGACGAGGTGCATCTGCGGACAAAGTACCTTTTCGATGAAGATAAAGCTATGACACCTCTCAGCCAAATGCAAGCCACCAAGAACCTCTTAACTGAGGCTCAGCGGATTGCTTATGTCGGACTATGCGCTCTTACAAGTAGGGAAATGCTGCAAAGTCTGCAAACTACCCATCGGAAAGAATTGAAAGCTGCGATAGCGAACATGGAGTTGTGGGCAATGAAGATAATGGGTCGTCTTTACTATCATATGGAGCTGGAAACACAAGGTAAGCACCCCTTATATCTACGCTGCGAAACAATATCCATGCTATCTTCATATATAGAACAAAAAATGATAGAAAGTTTGGCCGAACATGGTGTGCTCGCCTCTGATCTTGTACCAGCTCTTATGACCACGCATACGGTCGCCAATCCTGAATATGATCCTGAAGAAGCCCGAAGAAAAGCGGAGGAGGACGCCATAAGAGGTCCTGCCACAGTAGACTCAGACGATGAAGACGACAAAGATGCCGAATCCATTTCTGGCCAAACTCTTGTCGAAGAACCAGAGAAGAGTGGAGAGAAGACACCTACCCGAGTGGCGTCTCCGGTACAAACGTTAACAGCTCCTCCTCCTCCTGATTTAAACACCCTATCACCTTCTGCATCAATGAAGCAAGTTCAGGTCACGCAACGAGTTCTACAAGACACATCAACAGCAGCTATGCCAGGAGTTACCACATCACTATCATCAACTGATGAGAAAGTTACTCTTGACATCCGATGGACAGTACTCTGCGATTTATTTCTTATCCTGATTGCCGACAGCGTCTACGATGCCCGCTCAAGAGTTCTGCTAGAGCAAGTTGCGTTGAAACTTGGTCTAGGTTGGCTGGATGTCGTCAAATTCGAGAGTCGCGTTTCGCAAGCACTAGAGATCCAGGAAGATGTTGAAACGTTGGAGCAGACAGAGATCGTAGAAGGTGCTAAGCAGGCCGGGAAAAAGAGGCGATACATGATGTTGGGCCTCGCAACGCTAGGTAAGAACTAAACGATGGTTCCAATCTCCTACATAATGTAGCTGACCTAAATTTCCAACAGGTGGAGGTCTAGTCATTGGTCTATCTGCTGGTCTATTGGCACCAGTTATCGGCCTCGGTCTGGCGGGTGCACTAACCACCGTTGGTGTGACTGGGACTGGGGCTTTTCTGGGTGGAACTGCTGGTGCAGCAGTCATTACGACCGGCGGTGTTCTTACTGGGTCGGGAATTGCGGTCAAGGGTATGGTGAAACGAACTCAACAAGTCAGGACGTTTGAGATTCTCCCTCTGCACAATAATAAACGAGTCAACTGCATTTTAACAGTTCCTGGGTACGTTTCACCTCTCCTACACGACTGATCGTATGGTTAACAATCCCGTAGGTTCATGAACGGAATAAACGATGATGTTCGCCTGCCTTTCAGTGTTTTAGATCCCATTGTTGGGGATGTTTTCAGTGTATTGTGGGAGCCCGAGATGATAAGGGAAACAGGTAGTGCCCTGAAGATTCTCACAGGAGAGGTCTTGTCGCAAGTCGGGATGACCGTTTTACAAGCGACGGTGATGGCTGGTCTCATGAGTGCATTGCAATGGCCTATCAGTACGTAGCGTCGTCTGTGGGATCATTTTATGTCACTGACCTGCGTTTACATCTCAGTCTTAACCAAGCTTGGATACCTGATCGACAATCCATGGAGCAATGCCCTCGATCGTGCAAAGGGCGCAGGAAAAGTTCTGGCAGAAACGTTGATTCAACGGCATTTAGGCGTTCGACCCATTACGCTTATTGGGTTTTCATTGGGTGCCCGTGTAATCTTTTACGCACTTCTTGAACTCGCCAAGCAGAAGCAATTTGGTATCGTTCAAGACGTTTTCCTAATGGGTGCCACATTGACGGTCTCGCAGTCAATGTGGTGCGAAACCCGCTCTGTGGTTTCCGGACGATATGTCAATGCTTTTGCACGAAACGATTGGGTTCTAAATTACCTCTTCCGAGCAACCAGTGGTGGTGTTGGGACTGTAGCGGGGCTGAGACCCGTGGAGAATGTACCTGGCCTGGAAAATGTGGACGTTACTGACAAGATTGCAGGGCACATGAGTTATAGGACATTTATGCCCCTAATCTTGGACCAGCTCGGTTTCCCGGTGTTCTCGGATTTCTTCGATGAACCGGAGGTATGTGACCTTGATGATAATACCAGCGAGATGCGCGCTGATTTGCTGTATCTTAGGAACCTGATTTCAGTGAAGACCGTATCGTGGTTAGGGAGGAAGACCAAAAGAAGAGCTCTGGATGGTTCTCCAGAAAGAAAACATCCACATCGTCAACGCCTCAGAAACACGTCCAACGGCCTCCTTCTGCTGCAACTTTTGCCCATGTGAAGCGACCAAGCCAAAGCTCTGTCCCATCAAATGCAGGCGCTGCCGCCGTCACCGATGTCGACGACGACCTGCCTCCACGCCTGCCATCTGCATCTGAGAGCTCACCGCCCAAATTAAACCCTGCTGACGACCAGTCTGGAAGAACCACGCCTACACCTTTGCGTCCTGCATCAGAATCAACCCCCGAGCTGCCTATGCACGCAGGCTTTGACTTGACGGCCATAAAGAATGCAGTCCAGGACGCTGAGATTGAACAAGCAAAGGCATCTCCTGTCGCAACGTCATCTACCGTCCCCACTCCCCAAAAGAAGGGCTTTTTCGGTAAACTCGCCCCGCCACCAGTCGCACCCCCTACACACAGGTCTCAGTCTACTCCCCCAGCACTACCCCTAGACAACGAGATGCTGCCTAGATCAGCGTCTTTTGAGTATCCAGGAACTCCTTCGAAGAACGAGACGATAGCGTCCCTTGGATTAGGCTCTTCTTCAACACCTTCTACTCCTTATTCTAGATCATTTTCTTCCGGCGATGTTTCATCGCGGACAGATCATCTTCCCAGTTCCTCCTACAGAAAGACGTCTCTTGCTACCACTTCATTCCCTGAAGACGAATCTCAGTTATCTTCTTCATCCTTTGGTAACTTTCCAACGCCTACTGTCCATTCGCTCTCTCTCGGTTTACCGGACGATGCCATACCTTCCTGGGGTTCTTCATCTTTCTCCAACACCCCTTCCAATAAATCTGCGTTTTCTTCACTTCCTTCCACCGCCACTTTTGGGTCGTCACCATCGACAACCTCGAGTCCTCCTATGTACAATTTACCCTCATCACTCGCCAATCCATTCACATCATACGCCGAAAGTCTCAACAACGCATCAACCAATTTATCTGATACCAAGTTCGGAAATAGTGGCGTATCCTCTATACCTGCCCTATCATTTGGTTCTCCTGATGGCGACATCACTGCCGCGAAAGGTTCAGCTGCTGATTCCTGGACAATCCCTCCCCTAGGAAGCGCGAAGAGAAAGGGATCAACGCCGCTGGATAGTTTCTCTGCAAACCCCTGGTCATAGATCGTTCATCATTCATCTTTTTTTTTTTCTTCCTTCGCTGTTCTATCACATTTGGATTCCTTTTTCAGTCATCCTTTTACTACCTTGTACGACACATTTGTCTCTTTTTCATCTCTATGGCTTTTTTTGTTGCATATTAACAGGCTTAAATACAAACATCTCCATCATTCATACATTGCTATTCATTCAACCTTCAATATCCAATACTCATCAATTCATGAAACATCTCTCCCCTACACTTGCTTTTCTTGTTCCATCTTCCACATATCGTGCCCCCTGCTTTAACAGACGTGTTAATACTCACTGTTACCCACCTGTCCCTATACTTTCCGCTTTTAAGGTGCTTTGTTGCTCAGCCTATAACAAACTAAAGCTCACGCCTGAATATTGAATGTCGGTCGAACGAGTATGTCCATTATATCATTCAGAGTGATTCATCTTATAATTTCACTTTTGGAGCGCTTCGTTTGGAAGATGCGAGCCTTGCACCTTTTCGCATAGAAATTGAACATTTGACTTGAAATACACGGTCACGACGTCGACGTTAAAATTTCACTGGCTAAAGTATGGCTGAACAGGACTTCGGTTTAACGACGCCAATATCATCAGAAACCTGTTTTGGCTGGGATGAAGCGCCCATTCCAGCACTTGAAACCGACGTCGTTGGTGACCTGTCAAAGACATGTTTTAAATTCACGCAAATATGGATGACAAGCCAGCTATAGGCTTACCGCGTTCGTATCGCACAGCACTGTGACAGGAGAGCGAGATTGTGTTGTTGCAAATATTTTCTTCGCCACAATGTTCCGGGCTGTTGGGACATTGCCCTATCAGTATAGTCCATAGAGATTCAATGGCATGGCCTACCGGTTCCAGGATAAAGGTCAAGAATCACAACTTCTTTCCCAGTAGCTCCAGGCACGTCGTACCTTTATGATTGGATAGTAGAATGATTAACCGATGCTTTCACTCCATAGTTATACATATCTCACCAGCATGGATCGCTGACACAGGAACCCTCGATATAGGTGGGATCACTAACGCACAGGTAGATCTAGTCAGTGTTTGAACGTTGAGAGTAAATGACGTTTAACTCACTCCTTGATTATGCCAGCAAAGTTCTCAAAAGTGAAGTCTTCGATGTTCGTGTTGTTCAGGCTAGTGGAGTTAGGACGAGGGCCGATCCCTTGATCCCAGTAGCTGGATAGAAGTATAGTCAGAATCATTCTCCTGGAATAATACTGAATTGGAGGTACTTTTGAGTGACAAATATCTGTTCAAAACATTCAGAAACTTCGACAACAATGTGGTGGTGGCGACACCTACTGGGAAAGGAACATCGTCAAACGCAATATTTCTCCAAGTAATACTGCGAAACACATTCATAAGTGTTGTAAAGCGGGATGAGGATGAGGGCCCACTTTCTAGCCAATCCATTTCCCCCTGTCCAGCTTTTAAATCTAGCACCATACAACGAGCTCTTCATTACGATATTCTCAATGCTACATATCCAAGATGAGAGGCTTGTCAGCTTCGGGTTTAGATTAATTACTCACAGCACGTTTTGGACATCAGCGACGGATCCTCCCTTTCCGAGTGAGCCGATAGATAGGCCATGTCCTCCTTCACAATAGCTATTCCTAAATACGAATTCCAACAACCGAGGGGTTAGCATGGCGCCAAGTACGGGCTAGACAGGGGTGATATTCAATAAGGTAGTTGGATTACCTGAAATGAATATTCTTGGCACCATTGCCAACTGTAATACAATCGTCCCCGTTTTGAATCCAGTTGTTTTCGAACAAAAGGTTGGAGCCGCCGGCAGAGAATCCGTCTCTGCAAAGGGCGTCAGTAAATATTGTATTTCTAGCATCAGTAATGAAAAAATACCTACGTGTTGAACGGGAATGCCTATAGAAAAGTTTTCAAAAAAGTTGAGGGCGTTAGGTACTTTTAGACTCGTTAAATTATCGTCGCCTTACATCGTTGTCGGAAATTGCTACGATTTTGTTATTAAAGGCGTGCACATTGTTAGCGCCGCTTGTTCCAAAGTTCCAAGCAATGGGCTAGTAGGTTGCGTTATATGACTTGGATATACAACGGAAGAGCGAAATGCCCCAGAGTGCTTACCTTCCATAGTTTCATATCCCTTATAACACCGCCATTTATTTTTGAAAATGCCCAGCCATGTGGCCTATTCACCTGCTGCTTGGCATCCCACCACTAAAGAAGAGGGAGATATAGTCACCGATCCTTTGCGCGAGATAGGGCGAAACATGAACTTACGGCCTGGCCATGACCGTCGACCCATCCCCATTTCGGGTTGGTAGAACCTCTGAGGGTCACATTTGTGCCACCGTTAAACTGGAACCAGTACCCTCCAGTGTTTGAAGAAACAACTTGGCCTGCAAGCACAGGCGTCAAAGGTTAGCGACGAATGATTCAAATTGTTACAAAGGAAAACTTGCTTTGAACGTAGGCAATGTCGGTGGGATATGTCAGGTTTCCTTCGATCCTCACTTCAACATTAGTTAACGCAGGGAACTTTACAGGGCTAAAGATGTTGTAAGTAATCCCCTGTTGGAACAAGATCGTCGAATCCTTGGAGTAGCTTGGCAAAGCAGCAAGTAACGCAGGGGTATCGTCCTGTCCAGGAGTGTGAGGAACAACAAATGTGTTCCAGGCGTGTGCAAGATGCACTCCTGCGAGTACGTAGAAAGCAGCCCGAGAAAAATAACCAGACATTTTGTTCGTTGGAGAAAGACGATGTTTGAGACTAGTCAGAGGCAGAGTTCGCTAGACCTCCACTTTATCTTATTTCGTTTTGCTGTCATGAAAAGGATAAGCGGCGTCGGAAAATCATGTTGGTGACCCCATGTGATGCTGCATTACTGACGACCATTGTGGTGGTAGGAGTACAACAGCAGGCGCGACTTCGGAAGAACGAACCTATCATGCACGGCCCGCGGCACGGTGCTCCCCTCCAGAGATTTCGCGGTGCGCCGGTCGGATGCCTGACAGTTGGCTTCATTGATTGGCGACTGTAATTGGTCGCCTATTGTTAGAAACCGTTCTTGCGGGCATTCAGACAGAACTGTGGGGTGATTGCGGACATAAGTAACTTTGGAGAGTATTCGAAAAAGGGACAAAAGCGAACACGTTGGTACAAGGGTTAAAAAATAGCTAGTAATACATCATCAGTCATCTGTATGCCATGAAAGTGCCACAAACAAAGTCATAATCTGGTTCCTCCGTTTAGTTTTGAAGCGTGCTATCTACGCTATGAGTATTGCAATATTGATCAATCGACCCAATCAGGCTCGATGTTAGGAAGTATCTTGGCCCGTGGTTTGTATGGCGTCTCCGTGTCTTTGGTAAGATTCATGCGAAGCTGAACAGAACGATGGATTTTAATGCCCTCAGATCGCTGTTTAGGTATGACGCGACCACGTCCGCGATTTATACTGACGAAGAACGACAGTCACGAAATGCTGGGTAATGGGGAAGCAAATGGCACTTACGAAAGTTTTCTGACCCATGTATCGTCATCCCTTTGGAAGCGAATCTTTTGAGGTATGCACTCTAAGAGCCACCAGGTTTTGGATATGTTTAACATGTCGTTGATGGGGCTCAAAGCGTCGGCTAAATCTTCTTCCTCTTCATTTACGAAGTCTTCCACGTCCTGGAGTGCACCATTCACACCCATAATTGGAAGAGGGCGTGTGAGCGGGGGTTTGGCGCCAGAGAATTCAGTGACGGGAGGTGGACGAGGTTTGACCTTTGGCCAAACGCTGCTAGGGTCCATGCCAATATGCTTGAAGGTATCACGATTGAAGAGGATTCCAGTGTTGAGCTTAAAACATTCGCGGACCATCCATCGGAGGGATATCCGCGCCAAGTTGTTGCGCACTTCGTTTTTAACTGCCCCTCCTCCCACATCTATAAAAAAATCATCGCAAAAATTGAATGAGCCGAATAGCAAAAAAATGAACGGGCTGAGGTATTTACCGCAATGGCATCCTGAGAACCAGACTTCTTCCACATCTGTAACGTGACGTCCATCATGAGTGTACTGGCGTTCCAGCTCTCTGAGCGTCTTTCTGCGATGAGGTTTCGCCGCCAGCTTTTCTTTGTGCTCCCCCCACTTGAGGCCAAGGGCAACTTCTTCTGGTGTGGGACGGTTGAAAAAGTTGGGCTTAAACCGAACGCGATGTTCGTCCAGTGCAATTGCATGTCGGAAGTGTTTGACGTGAGTATTGGTGGTTGTAAAAGGTAGGCGCTTAGGGATGACACCGACAGATCCAACTGTGTCCCTGTGAAAATTAAAACGTTAATAGGCTGATATTTTCAGACAATCCATAGTGAGCTTACCAAACACCGATCAGTTGGATATCGATATCAATAGAAAATGCTTTTTTAAATGCCGCACTCTGTCGCCAACCCATCTCATCCTCGCGCGAATACATTTTGTATGCAAAGGGAACTTGTTGGTGATTACATTTTGGAAGCAATCCAACCTGATAAACATCCAAAGAAAATTAGCCATAGACGTCCAAGAGGAAGTGAATGACCCATCCTACCTTGTGAATCCTGTATACATTAAAGACAGGGTGAATGGAAGATGTCAGCCATGGACAACAATGTCGGATAATCTATGAACGTGCATAAAATAAGACTTACATTCCCGCAAGCGCTCTTGCCGTGTCTGATGACAGAGCAACCATTTTAGTACTGGTACGAATTTAAGTAGAATAGTCTGCACGTACAGGCACCACGAGAGAAACCTAAACGCTCAAAAGTCAGTTTTCAATCCGAACAACGAACAATTAAAATGCGAATGCCCACCAAATAGGAAGATCTTGTCTCCTGCTTCATCTATAAAATTTGGATTAATCATTCCATCGCCTGGCAAGATGGGATAATAGATACACATACAGTTTTGCATGAGAAACTCGTATCCTCCTATATTGACAGTTAGGAACCTGAGTTATGGACAGATGCCTCACGCTGACAGATGTACTTACCCATCACATGGGCATTGAGGTGCATCCCCACCATACTGTCCGCGATTTTGTGAAGTTTGGCCATCATAGGTTTAGCTATTTGAGGAATTGTATACGTTCCGATGCCGGCCTGTTTGTCAAAGTACATGAGCACATTGAAAAGGGAGATAAGGGGAGAACAGAGGAATCAAGAGTGATATGGTAATCCGCTTACCTGGTAATACACCAACTGTTGAGCGGGGTCGTCTTTCTTCAACATCGAGAAAAAATTGACGATGTTGGAGTTCTGTGGGTCAGAAGGGTAATGGGGTTTAAAATTTTGTTATTCGGTGAGGTGGAGGATATTAACTGACGTCATCATCGAATTGGTCCCCTAGAAGTGAACGTTGCGTAAAAATGCTTGAGTTGAGCAAAAAGAAAAATAATGGCCTCTAATACAGCTGAAAATGACCCACCTGTTCCGTCAAAGCACAGGATTAAAGTACGATGACTGTGATTCGGGGGAATAGTTGCCTCAGGAGATCGTGTATCGTCTGAGGATGAGTCTGAAAACGGGGAGAGTGTCTTCTCAAATCCAGCATAAGGATCAACACTTGTTGTCGATTGGAGAGTGCTTGAGCGTTGGTGCATCTGACGCGCCATTCTTGCACGATATCAGAGGGTAACTGTACCAAATGAATGAAGCGTGAAGGAAAACAAGAGGTAAAAGGGAGCTTCGTGGAGGTTCGGCTTTAAAATATATGTACTACGCCTTCTGCCTTGTTCGCTTCCCAAAGTACTGCTGTCTTGCTAAGTCTGGATCCGCTGATGAGAAAAGCATGTACCTGTCCGAACTTCCCAGTGAGAATCGAATGGAGCTATAGTCGACAAGAAGTCAAATGAATTCTACATGCCGCCTGCCATGATTTATGTCCATATTATCGCTTGTGTAGTGCAGTTTGTTGCAACATGACCCCAGAAAAAGGCTAGCTCCGTGAAAAAAACATACAGCGCAATAAAGAGCAGGCCATATGTTTTTTTTAGTCCGGCAAGGTCTTTCTGCCGTATTGTACTCTTTTATGTTCCCAAGGGTTTGCATACAAAGCGTCGAGCGAACAGAAATTGTGATAGAAGCGATTAATAGACCTTGGCATGCTAAAAACGGAGGTGTTCTCGAGATGACTCTCATCCAGGATCCTCGTCTCCGCCAACTTTAGTTCCAGCCCAAGAGAGTAAGCAAATTCACCGAGACAGCTTTCAAAAGTCGAATTCCAAGCTACTTTGTTGGATGATGGTTGATGAACGTTAGCTGAGGACGGATGCATCAATGGCCAAATCCGTAGGGGTTCTATTTTCTTTCAAAGAAAATGCCAAACACAACCGCCTAACGTGTACGCACCGTTGCCTTCGCTTTAGCTTAGTTCGTCGAGGTTAAGAAACCGTTATTTATGCTTTAGGCTTAGGCTTAAAGAAAAAATATAAATGTATGTTTTCATCGATCCTTTGAAACTCATTACGGTTTGTCGCTGAATCACAATAACTAGCTAGCGTAATAATAATAAATTGTCTAAACCACAAAGGCTTCCAATACGGCTTGTCCATCAGACCGATAGTCTCGAATTGGATAAACTTTGTTTAGAGAGAACCCAGAATGAGCAAGCAAGGTAGACCATTCCTTCAACGTCCGTACCTTCCCTCCGCCCACCGTGGCTACCATTAAATCGATGATCGAAGGCAGCACCTGAGATTGAGGAGGCAAAAGCAGACTTTCGGTCTGTGGAAAAGCCGAACCTTTTGGGCTGATCATCTCCTGAGGGCTGGTATGAGGCATCTGATCGTCTGCATAAAGCCGCGGCTCTGTATTCAAAGGAGGGTTCAGGATGGCATCGATGATGAGCAACCTCGATGGATTGGACGCTCGTATAGCTCGAAGCGTAGCTAACGCTCGGGGATCATTTTCATGATATTGATTTCTGATAACAGGTAAGCCAGAACAAAGAGCTCTACAGTAAATCGATATGAACGCACATGATATTATTCACCACAAAAACAGATCCTTTGAGGTACTCCGGATGAAACTTGAAGATGTCATGAACCTGGAATTTGAGTCTGCCCTCGTTCATCCACCTTGTCATATCGGGACTAGCGTTGTCTATTTTTGACTTTGCTACGTGCTCGAGATCCTCGACAATCATCATTAAATTGGGACACGCTGGAAGAAGATTCTCTGCCAGATTGTACCGAACGCCGCTGCCAACATCGACAAGCACTGTCCCACGGGGGAAGGAAGTGAATGGGTAGGCTATTTCAATACGATCGATGTGAATAGGGCGTTAACTAACGGTTTAGACCAAATTTGATGGGTGGCTAATAAGGTCCCATCCACTCACCTCGCATGAGGGGCAGTGCCTTTTCAGCACGGGAAAGGCCTTGCATCGCTTTGCTAAAGTTCTGTCGCCTATCGACATTGTCTGGGAGTTGCATCCATTCCTGTATGGGTATACCTCCGGAATAAACTTCGAATGGACTAAGCGCCGGCGTAAGCTCGCGTTGCCACCTTGCTGCATAACGCTTTTTCATGAAGCTCTCCATGGCGAATCCCCCCAAGCGACTCTCGTGCATTCTTTCAAAATTATAATGAGTAGGGGTATCGGTTATCTCGACTCAATCGCTGAAAAAATTGGAAACAATACTTACAAGTAATCCAGGTCCGCCTTGAATTCACTATTGTTAATTAGTGTCCTTGTTGGCGTGGTGTTCTGAAATACACCGATTTCGACCTCCTGGAACAATCCATGCAAAGAGAGGTATCTCAGAGTCCTGGCTTCGAAAAGTTAGATAGAAATTATTAATCTGACAAGACCAGAACGCCCGTTCTTCCATCATACCTAACAAGTCTTGATCGAGTTTCGAGGCGTCTGCCAAATCCTCGACAGAAGCGCCAGACCTGTCTTTCGAGAGCGCTTCGATGTGGTCTGCGATATCGCCTCTCACACATGTCTGTAAAGATGCTGTGGTGTAGAACTTTAAGATGCGTGTCAGAGTCGGTATGTAATCTTTCAAAGTCATCCACCACTTGAGGAGGTACCTACCGAGCCTGCTGCTTCGATTACTCGATGCATAGGAGGGGTCACCAGATGCGCAAGTCTGTCACACGCCATTCGAACAACAGAAGCATGGGTGGCTACTTGCGGTGTTTTATGGAAAATGAAAGTTTTCTGATATGTGTCTCCAGCCGCTGGTCCTCCTTGTGAATGCTCCTCTGCTCCTGACACGTCATGAACGCTAAGCTCACTCAAGTACTTCTGTAACTCTTGTGCTGATTGATCGATTGTGAACAAGAGTTCTTTAAGTCTGCTGGCAAGTACTGCTGGATTTTTTGTTGGAGTCATCGATAAGATGTCAGAAGCAAGGTTTGTTGTGATTTGTATCAACATGCCTCCTGTCAATGTCATGTTCGCAAATACTCCGCATTTTTAGGCCAGCTAATCACACGGGGAAATGGGCGCAACCATTACGGTGCTTTGTGACTCATGCATGACCATCACCTGAGCTGGAGCTCAATCAGTACTGTTAAAGATAGCCTATTATCAAGAAATATTTATGCAGAAGTTCGTTAAGCTTGATGCCATACTAATATTTAAATTAACCATCGAGCAGAGACACGTGCGCTTCAACTTATATCTGTTCATAAATTGTCGAGAGGATCGACCATAAGACTATCTGCCACAAGTAATTCAGCTAAAACATTTACGACCTCAAATCCAGTTAAGATACCACCGTGCCTCAAGGAACTCGAATTTGACGCTTTGTTGGCGAGCGCCCGACACCAGAGAAATTTTAACAATAATGCCACCCCGTAGGTTTCCGGACGCCCTTAAGCGCTCGTACATTACAATCGAGGCCCTTTCATTAAATACGAAGACACCAGGTCTTCTTTACTTTACTTATCGACTCTGGAGACCATGAATCCATGATTGATTCCGTTGATGGGATGATGAAACGTTTGATGGGGAGCACGTGCCCATAATTAAGTTCGTCCTTTCCGGACTCTGACATAGTCCGACCTCTATGGCGATGCTTTCAGCGCTACAGCCAGTCTCGGATTCAAACGGCTACCGTTTTTGTGTTTGTAATAGCCTTTCCAATGCACCACTACGATATAATATCCTTTAACCATCGAATTACGAATTGAGGAAGCCCGCCGCCCACCAACAACTACACGTTACCTCAATTGCAACCATTTCTTCGGTGTAACAGATGAGTTCAGGAGGGAAAGGTAAAGAGAAAGAGATAAAGGTTAGAAAAAAGCCTGGTCGCGTGTAAGTCTCCTATAACAGTCATTATAATGCTCAAGTACTTAAGCGGATTGCTTCAATGTCCCCAGTCCAACCGCTTGTGCGGAATGCAGACGGTTAAAGTTCAAATGTGATAAGAATGTACGCTTCATCGTTGCATAACGAACTATCTGCTGTCATAGAATGATACTCATGATTTTCCATGCCTTTATTCCATGATTTCTTTTGTTGAACAGATCCCATGTGCGAAATGTGTTTCCAGAGGTTGTGGCTCGATTTGTCCAGATGGTATGTTCCTCCTCACATCTTTTTCATTACGTTGTGCTTTAAATGGGCGCTCTAGGTGTTTTGGCTCAAGGAAGGGGCGGGCGTCTGGTTTTAGCCAATACGGAAGAGCTTCATGAGCAAATCGATTCTCTGAGTACACGAAACCGTGAACTAGAAAAGGCACTTCGAGCCCTGCAGGCGAATATGTCGTCAGACCCACATCCCTTACTACAGTCCGACACCATACGTTTAACATTACAGCCAGACTCATCGCCCAGCCAGAGCGCCTCTTCGTCAAGCAAGTCGCCCACCGCTTCTAGCGGCCCTGCTCCTGCAGACCCAATGGATATTGAGGAGGAAGAAGAGGAGCACACGAGAGTGGATGCTTACGGTATACATTTTAACACTGTTGTTGCACAATTTTTGCCTGACTTGGGGCTAGGCACTGTGTTTTTACAGGCTGGAGGAGAGTCCTATCACTTTGGAAGAACTGCTCAACCAGAGGTATGTTATGTGTTGAACCGTTTTGTATTAAGCTCAATTCTTTCTCTTGTTCTCAGTATCTGATACAAGTACGAGCCGACTCGCAATCACTGCAAATAAGTGTTGACTTTTGATTTAGAGTCCAGATCGGTCCACACAGCCCTCATCGAGGCTCCACAGGCGAATAGCCCAACTGGGATCCCAGAGCTCGCAGCTACCCGTGGAATTGGTGCTTGAAATTCTTGACTATTTACCTCCTTACTCCCTGGCTTCTCACCTATGTGAGGTGTATTTGGATCATGGGCACCTTTGGTGAGTTCTCCGTCTTTACTTCATAATATTCCCTCGGATTTATCAGCAAGCAGTTGCACTCCAATACAACGGGGCCAGTTAGTTGATGAGATCTTGCCTCAAGTTTATCAAACCAGGTAGACATCATTCAAAATACTCAGATTCCTTTATTAAACTAATTAATTAATCTCCTTCAGGTCGTCATCCGAATTTAGCGCCTATGATTCCCTTTCCTTGCTCCTTATTATCTTTGCAATCGCTACTTTACTAGATCGTGATAATCGGTCATCTCTACCTGCATATGACTTTTATTATTTGTCTCGCGCTGCGCATCAGTTTGCAAATCCATCTTACACAACTACACTGGAGTCGATCCAAACTTCCGTGAGTCACAAATTTACTTGGATTGATGAACATGATGCTAATTCGTATTTATACAAGGTTCATATGGCACATTTCCTTGGATTCTATGAAGATACGAACGATCATATCCACTCTCGGTGGAGGCACGTTGGTGATGCTGTCCGGTCTGTATTTAGCGTGAGTTCAGTCTATTTCATTATACGACTCTCCTCTCACGTTTGATATGTTAGGCTGGGCTATGTGTGTTCTTTTGATTCAATTCACCTACTTAGTATGTTGACTCGACGCGTTTCTCAGATTTAGACGCGTCAAAATGGAAGCTACCTTCGCTAGAAGCCCAGAGGCGGAATGAAGCGTTTTGGGCCGTGTTCGTTGTGGATACTTGGACAGTACGTTTCATCACCTACAATTGCTGCTCTACCTCTTATTGATCAACCTCGTTGTACAGAGTTTTGTTCTCGGTCGTCCATCAGGTATTTGCAAGCAATCTTATGACTCACATCTACAATATGCGATCTCCGAATTGGGAACGTTAAATGGCAACTGTCATAATGACTGTAAGCACATGTTTTCCATCTGCCATATTCTGTTTTCGTTGATTCCACTCGTTTTGGCATGTCAAGATACCACTTGGAGGATTCACTTTAGTATTCTTCTAAATGATATTATGCAAACGGCTATGGCTCCCAAGCAGCCAACTTATACTGCTATCCTGGATTTTGATCGCCAAATCCGGGATTTTCACGTACCTGTAGCTTGGAGGGCCCCCGAAGCGGATGACTCGTCACATACGTCCACAGACATTTTATTCTATCGCTTCCTGATAGTTCTTAACAAGGAATTAGGTGTGTTGTCGAAATGAATCATGTTACACCCGGGAGCGACAAACCCTAACCTGAACTCCCCTGATAGTGCTTTTGACTTTGCACCGTGCGTATTTCGTCCAAGCACTCCAAGAATCAGGCGTAGATCTTGCAAGACATCGGTATCTTCCCTCTGTCGTTGCTGTTTATCGTTCATCGTGGCGTTTACTACGCTCTCTGGCCTGCACTTGGGGTTCAGCTCCCCGTTTTCTTCGTTATTTACGGATAGCATGGTCTTCTGCAGTTTCTGCTTCTGTAAGTGAACAATTTTTTTTTTCTGATAAGACGCGGGTCTTACTGAAATCCCAATGGGATTTTGTTTCAATTAGGTTTCACTGGCTCTTTTGGTTACTCGTTCTCCCAACTCCTATCTCGCAAATACCGCTGTTGAGGAACTAGAAAACGTGGCATCGCTATTCGACAAGGCATCTTCGACTTCTCAAGCCGCAGCAGGCTTTCAGGTCAGTTGTGTATCTATTTACATTCTTACGTAGCTCATATCTTTCATTGCAGCCATTCATCCAACGAGTTAATCGTAAGGCTCGAGATGCGTTAAGTGCGAGTCGTGGACGCATTCATGGGTCTGGACACAGCCTAACGCGAGCAGAAAATTACGAAAGTACTTTTAGCACGGTGGATCTAGAGAATCTGCATGGTAAAACACGACTATGCGGTGAAAGTACTCCGTCTCTGCATTCCACATCTGTCGAAATGGGTCCACCATCCCGGGCAACATCTGTCACTATCTCGGAGAATGCAGAGTCAAGTTCGCATCCATCAATTTATCAGAACTGGCGAACAGATACCTTGCATCCAGTTCTTTTACGCGATTTGAGGGAATTCGGAATTCACAGCAGTGTACCTCCTAGTTCTTCGTTTTCCTTCTATGACCAGCCGAGCGATTTGAATCGCACAAGGACACCGCCTGGTAGTCTTGTTAGTTCTACACATTCATCAAATGCTGCAGATGGGGAAAGGAGGCCTTCGCCAACACATTTGCACCCTTCTTCTGCTGCTGCAGGAGGGTCATCTTCGCAAGGGCATCCGCAGCCGGGACCGTCGCAGTCGCGTCAGCATGTAAAAGAACGCGACACGTATGAGCCCCCTAGAGAACCAGCCTCTGAAAGACACGTGTCCAGCTCAACACCACCTCATTCATCTCCAAGCCCTGATGACCCTCCAACCTCAGGCTCAAGGTCGTATTACAGTCAACACCAGTCATACTCTTCGCAGCAACAACAGCAGTCGAGTACAACCTATCCATCGCAGTTCAGCAGCTCATCATCCTCATCCCATGTTCCGTCAATACCAGCGGGAAGCAACAGTGCGATGTTCAGCTACTTCCACCCTGCGTCGTTTCATTACGAGCCTTATGTTGATTATCGACGTACAGGATATGGGGGGAGTGGGAGCCTGAACGCGTCAGGGCTGATGCCATCGGCTCCTTCGCCTCTGGGTGGGTTTGCGGGAGGTGGATATGCTGCGGCAGGCTTTCCAACCCCTTCCCTTGTTCTAGACAGCTCTTGGTCGAGCTTTGTGGAGCAGTTGGGTTTCTAAGCTGATCTATCCTAAAGAATGATGGGATGGCTGTACTGCATTTGTCTACGTTTCGCCTCTGCTTGACCGAGGACCATGGATGGTTTAACATATTCTGAACTCGAATGTGGCGTTTCAACTGCATTTCTTATCTTTTATGCAGACTTCATGCTCATGCATTCAAATGTAACTGACATCTATTGCTCGTGCTTTTTTTTGTTTTCTTTTTGGACAATTGGAGTAGTTTTGTTCCTCTCGGTTTTCAACACACACTGCCTCCTCTCTTTGTATTAATCTAGATGTGTATCTTTCCATAGCTTACAGCCAATACTCGCTTATCCAGCAAACCTTGTATACCCAGCGCAAATGTATCGTTTCGTGTATAAATTTCTCTTAACAGAACAATGGATGCAGTGAATTACGCACGTATATTTGGGCATTATCTTAGATTCAGCAGAGTTTCAACTGTTGGGTAAAATTGGATACATTATTATCAATTGTTGCGTTTTTGTGCTCAAATACGCATACCGAACCACGCTATTGACTCGGAGTACATTGCGGATGTCCCAGGATCAATGTCCATCAGCAGGTGAGAGCTGAGGAATTGACATGTAAATACGAGCATAACAAGACACCGTTTTTCGTTTTCTTTCCACTGGTCATGTTTGTGTGCATCCTCCATATGAACCTAATTTTCCTTGAACTATATATATCCTACTGCGGCGCCATCTCCCCAGAGGAACCCAATCACATCAGTGACTTAGGCATTAGTGAGTCGGCGAACGTATTCGACGAGTGCACTGCATTAAGGGAAAATACGGTGAAATGAATCAGCAACTGTCATCCATATATAGACAGGGTCCCAGAGCAGGACTTGGAAAGTCCTGGGGTATGGCAATTAAACAGTCAATAACTCACCGGACGGGACGACCAGTCATTCCTTTTTCTTGATATGGCGTAGGACGAGTTGCCTAAAAAAGCAAAAACAAAAAATTGTTCAGATAATCCGAGGAGAGATGACGTCGGAAGACGGCGAAAATGAAGGTAAAAAGGGAACTCGGGGTGAAAAATATATTCATGGCAGGCATGAGGGAAAATGTCAACAATACGATTGACTCGAACAATAATCCACAATCCACACGAGACAAGAACACGAGGAGATACACAGGAAAGTCGAAGGAAATAGAATAGAAAGTCTGCACAGCCAAAACGGACGATGACGTACCTCCATGCTACCGGCAATATCGATGTGAGCCCACTTCATAGCAGGGCCTTCTCCCTCTTTGGGTTCAATGCCCTCAGCGAAGGGCTTCAGGAACAAGGCAGCAGTGATGCTACCGGCAGGCCTGCCTCCAGTCTATGAAAACCACAAAAACGTCAGCAAAAAATAGCCACGATTATACCGGAATAATGAGTGCCACATAAAGCAATCATGTAAGGAACGTATGAAAGCACGGCACATACATTCTGGAGGTCGGCATTGGAGGAGTGGATTTGAGGGCCAAAGTCGTCATCAAGTGGCATGCGCCAGAACCTGTCATATTCAGTCTCGCCAGCGGCATGAAGTTGATTCCAGAGTTCGTCGGAAGTCTATACGTCATAATTGCCAGAATTAGCAGTTAGTATACTTGACCTTGATTGAAAAACTTTGAGAAATGAAACGCACGGCAAATACGCCCGAGTAGACCTCGCCGAGTGCGATGACCATGGCACTGTAAAGTCGCCAATAAAAATGGAATTTCAACATTTCATGTACACCGCATGAAACGGTATCAGGCTACTTTTCACATACCCTGTAAGTGTGGCAACGTCAATCAAGGTGTGGGGTTTATACTCCGTTGCGGTGTAATAGATGGCGTCCGACAGAACCAGACGACCCTCTGCGTCCGTGTTGTCGACCTCAACGGACTTGCCGTTCATGGCATAAATACTACGGTGATGATTAACAGGTCGATCGTAACAGAAAAGATTGTCAGTGAGAATAACTTACATGTCACCTGGTTTGGTGGCACTGGGGCCAGGCATGTTCTCTGTCAGTGGGGTGCTGACCACAAGGTTAATGCTATGTTGGGAACAGACCGGGGACGGTTAACATCCGATAAAGTTCACAAATCGTGCAGTAATAACATACGGAAGTCCGAGCTTTGCAATTGCCCAAGCAGAGGAAACAACGGTCGCAGCACCGCCTGTGGGTTCACAAAATCACCGGTTAATGTTCAATTGAGCGGCGGAATATGTTTCAAGACCCACCCATATCTCCTCTCATGAGTTTCATTCCCTGAATAATTTATGAGGCATAGGTAAAAAATAGTAAAGTAACATGACGCACAGCACCGGGCTTAAGGCTGATTCCTCCAGAGTCGAAGGTGATACCCTTGCCAACAAATGCCAATGGTTGCTCATCCTTGTTAGCTGCACCCTTGTAATGACTGCAGTGGAATGTGAGTCAATGAATTGTTGGATAGTTGAGACTTCTTACATTTCCAAGAACTTTGCAGGCTCTGACGTTCCGTGGGTGACGGAAAGGAAAACGTTCTATTTCAGATCTGATCAATAAATAATCTTGAGTCGCCGCGTGCTTATACCCCACCATATTCTTTTCAGCCGCCCAAACTAGACGCCCATGACGATGAGTAAGACGTCAAAACGGTCCCGTGATTCTACGCACCTTCGTCATGGACGATGATCTCAACGTTAGGAACGCCTTCAAATTCTTTTTTGACGCGCTCAGTGAAAGCCTAGATAAAATTGAGCTTATTACCCAGCCATATGATATGTTTAATCTTACCGTGGGTGTCATCATGTTGGCAGGTAATTCCATGAGCTATTTCCAGAACAAAATGGGTCAGAAAATGGAAGAAGCATCATGTGGACCTGAGAATCACATACCGTACGAGCCAGGTTCTGGGCTTGTGCGTAGACAACACCTCGGTCCCATTCGTTGGAAGGAGAAATGGCCTTGAGGGTAATTTTCTCCGGAATGGGTTCCTTCAAATTAGGATTGAAGCGTGAAGGGGGAGAAGTTTTCAACGAAAACTTGTATAAAGCCAAGTGTGCGGCCACAGCTGGAGAAGAAATGATTAACAAGGTCGCATCTCATGGTCAAGATTTTGGCATACCTGCTGCATGGGGGTCCGCAGACGCGTCAATCGCGACCTCGCTAATGCCGTCGAAGCTCTTGAGCTCCTTGACGGCGCTGCCCACAGACTTCCTAACAATCTCGCGCTTTGCGTCTCCAGTCTTGGAGGAAAATTTATCACCCAAAGACGACAAGCTTGTCAATTTTGATGGTGGGGTATTGTAAAAGATGCGAGTAGTGCCAGCCTTTGCTGGTTTCTCTCCCTGTGGGGTCAATGCCCAAAGAGAGCTTGCCTCGATGCCATCGACGACCTGTGACGTCGACTGGGGGTCGATTGGGATGACAATAGCAGAGCTAGACATGGCTCTTGTTGATGATGATCGTGGTATGTGACGAAGAGATAAGATACATCGTCTTGGGATCATTGGATTTAGATATGGAAGGCCAGCTGCTCTTCGAGGTCCGGCAACGGCAAATGCGGAAGCAGGCTGAGCCAACCAGAGCAACATGGGTCACCCGACTTGTATTACATAATACTTGATGGCATCACATCGACCCTGCTTCTCATACCTCGAGAGCACGAGATGTCCTTGTATTTTACTCAAGTCACAACAAGAATCTACTAAAACAACCGGTCTGAGTACGAAAACTGCTGCAGTGAAGATTTATCAGAGAAATCGTTCTTTGTATACGTAGCCGTTGGCTATACCTGGATTGCCGGGATTGTACAGTCGACCATTCGAAGGAATCAGATTTCCAAGTGTATGGTCAACCTTGAGTTATCAGGAATCTCAAAAAAAAAAAAAAAACTTTTCACCAAGTGTGCAGTGTTTACTAAGACTATTCTATTAGAATTAACTATGTTGTTCACAGCACCTTGGGTTTAAACTCAACGACGCTTCAAGATGGCGGAGTCGATCGAGCGCGCAACGTCGGAACGAGTCAGTGGCCCTTGTATTCCATCATCATGCAGTGCGATAAAGAATGCAGCAATACAGACACTGGGATTCAACAATACCGATCAATCAACTATAATTTCAGATGGAATTTGCCAGTTTAGCACGAGTCACTTTGCCAATCCAAATCAGTGAATGGAAATCCAATGGCCACGCATTACTACTGCGCCTGAGAACGTGGGAGGCTATGGTTAACCTTAAAAAATCACTCCCGTCGTAGAGAGGATCTGCTGAACCAATGGGAATTGTGTGCCATGCAGTATCAAGAACAAGGATCTCTCTTGTAGTCCCTGATAGTTGTGGGTGAAGAATTCTTGAGGCAGTGCCTGTTTTTCGTGTTTGTCGCGTTTTTTATTTTCTTTTATTTATTTTTAATCAAGTACTTATTTGTTACTGTCTGTAAAAAATCTCAGGAAACATGGGGAAACCCTGCTGCGAATCCGACAATGTTGGGATGTTGGTCGATGTACATAATGGAGTGGCTAGTTATCATTGATATTGTTCCTGAGTAAAATCTTTTGTAGAGCGAAGCTTTGCACGATATACGTTCGAACAGAACTTGAACTCGGAACCTCAATCTTCAGACAATAAGGTGCCCTACGCCACAGTGAGCCCCTATTCCAGAGTTACATCAGCATCACTTACGTACAGGCCATACACCAAATGGGGGAAATGGGACACTGCCTCCTCGAGGCAGTGGACCTTCGCCAGTAGTAAGTACTATCGCATTTTAATTAGACAAGATGCCAACTGATGGCTGTAGCTGCAGCGCTCATGCTCAGCACTTTTACCAGTGTTAAGGTATCAGTATTCAACCTGAAATTTAGGAAGTTGAAGTTTGCTTCCTCGCGCTCGCCCCCGCTCGGATGTGGTGTATCTGCGAGGCGGCGTACTTCAACCAAAGGCGGTGCCAATCATGTCGGAAATGACGTCGACATGCACAATGGAAAGGCCAAAATTCAACCACCTGAATTAGTCGCATAGCTCCAAAGGGTGGTTAGCCTTTGAATATTCCGTCAGCGTCGTACTGGATTTTAGTGCTCAGCGGCATGGTTATGAACGACAAGCGGTACTACGGCTGTCAGATACAGACGCACATGTACAGAATGAATGGCAGGTTGTTTATCTACAATTATTTCCTCTTGAACTCTGTGGTTCGATTGCAATTGTCTCTCGCCGGAGAGGATCTCCGGATCATTCTACCTGCCTCAGTAGAATGAACACGTACATATGCACAGCTACATCATAGCTCCAGCATTGAACCTGATATCATTTACAACTACATCTAAATTAATGTACATGTCTCCAGTATAAGCGTTCGTTCTATCAGTAGCCCTCTATAGGATGACGTCGACATTGACACTGAGATCACGGTGAGTCGGTTGCACTCATAACTTGGAGAGATCCAACTGACGGTTACTGAACTAAAATTGGTCCTTTTTTCCCTTTCGAATGATAATGACATGCACCGTAATCCTAGGCCTGTCTGGTGTCAGTATGTAGGCTTGCAGTGGCCAATTCTAACGATCTCAATGTCGATGGCACAGCGTTGGCACGGTGTCCGACGGACCTGAACCTTAGTTAGCCTTGTACTTTCTGGCACAATGTTGTAAACCTATTTGGACCGCAATGTAGACGAGGCTTCCCTAGCCCGTTGAATGCGCTGATCTAAACCCTCCCTCGAGACAACAACAAGATGCTTCTGCCTTCCGGCACAAACGCCAATATGATCACGAACCCCTCATGGTTGTTGTGCGAGCTCGAGGCGTTCAACACAATAACTGAAGCTTGAAGCTCAATTCCACGTCATGACTCCGTTTGACTAATTACTCATACTACATATGCAAGGGTTTCTACATTGTGTACGTACCTTAGAATGACGCGAAGGGTAAAAATATAAAATTTTCTCCGACGACCACTGGCAGCGCCGCATCAGAAAGCGGAGCATTTTGTCAGCAACCCAACGAGCGACAAGTACCTGCTTACAACAATTGCAAATGTGCCCGAGGTCGATGGCACTGCACCCTGACCCGTTTTTACTATAATCGGGGGATTGAACAATTTCTTGACAATCGAAGGGGAAAGTGTGCAGTGAACAAAAGAAAACATCATGCTTCCCGCCCCCAACGATTACGATTGTAAATGGTTCCAAAGCGTGTGTATCGTAAAACGGGCTAAATTACACTCATTTAATCAGATTTCAAGTCCTTCTTTGTACGAGCCCGCACCTGAGGCTGTTCTCTATCTACTAAGTGTAGAGGTTCTAGAAAAATCCCTCAAAAACTACTAGTACATGATATCACGTTCGAAACCCATCGAAACCATTCGAATTTGACCTGCGAATCCCATGCATCTCTTCAGGTGAGATTCACTTGAAATCCGTTCCGAGTATGCTACCTCAAGCAGGCCAAAGCTGAACTTCAACCACAAGTAGCCTCATGTCCTCTTACGGAAAATTGCCCACTTGAATGGTTCGTATGCACTGCAACGCTTTCGGGTCCTGTATAATATCATCCATTAACGGTGGTTAGATGAAAAAAAAAACTGCCCATTTGTAACTTTAATCGTAAATTATACTTTGTTTTTACTCCAATGCGCGCCTCGAGGCCTTCCAATCTAGAACGTATGCGCGTCTATGGGGCCGACATCATCGTAGTAGTCGGAAACTAAGACCCGCTTACATTAGAACTCTGCCTCATCATCATTCATAAACCTCCATTACTCTTACAATTCCCAATTGCGTGACTTATAGGACATCTGTAATCTCTTACTAATACCACCAGACTGAAGGTCCAAATGCAGTTGCTATACGTCCACATCTATTCTTAGCCTACGCTGTGGACCCGTGGGTGTTAGCTGTCTAATCCAGAACTAATTAGAGTTGTGTCCACTGTCACTGTCCGGAGTTGTCCTCGCCTGCTTGGGTAAGAATGGCAGGGTCTTGCTGGTTCCTTTTATCTCTGCCAATTACGGGTTTGGGGTGAAGTGCCGTTGAAATTCTGACAGGTAGCACATTGCCGTCCAGGGTGCCGCAGCCTCGAGGCATTGTTATGTGCTTATGGTTTACTTAATGCACATTAGAGCGTAGTTAATAAGCGCCTATATAGGAGGCATGTGCTTATCCGTGTGCAAATGCGCATACTACGACCCTTGCAATAGAATGGCCCCTTTAATCACGAGATAAAATGACCGATCCCGTTGTTTGTATATGATGCACATACATGTGTCCAGTGGGTCTCACTGCAGTACAGCATACAGCATCAGAGGTCAAGAGATAAAATTAAGACTCGGATAACCCCACATTAGATTGACATAATAAAAATGGGGTATCTTACGTTTGCAGATCCCCCTCGTTTTGCCTACACATCTTCACTTTGGGTAGATATCGAGATTCACCGGATCACACCTTTTCCCTCCCCTTCGAATCAGGACTTCGCGCAGTGAAGATTCGTTGGTACACATAATCTGCCCGCAAGTTTTTGAACGATCAAGTACACGGATTCTGTTTGATGGCACTCCGGATCGATATCATTTTTCATTCAATCTCTGTTGATGTTGCAAGTGATATCTGTTGCAGATGCCCGCTGTTTGTCCCTCACAACTGTTGATTATGCACCACCCTGTATGCCTTTGAAAGCCGTCAACTGTAACAAGTTTTAGCTACCACGTTGCATCCACTTCCCGAGCTCGCATCTACACACATATTTATACAGCCCCGACTGCGCAGCTCCGTCATCTAGGGATTGACTTGGGGCTCCGACATCTGTGACAATGATGAAGTTACAGCGTTCAACAACTACATTTTTACCGAACACACCGGGAGATGTGGTTTGATATGTTGCCCGTATTCAACTTAATAAAACACTGTGGCAAGACAAATGCATTCAACTGCGGTTTGATTTATCAAAAGGATGAATATGTTGACAAGTACTATTGACATTCCGAGTCCTAGACACGGAGCAGCGACGTGTACCCTGTACACGGCTGTCGGGATTAAAGAAATCACTACTATCTATCTACGGGGTATCTGGAGTTGCTACAGTGAGCAGAGTTCGTTCAAGGTCATGAATACATAAATGTGGGGGTCACGATGAGAGCAAATGGTGGAATGGTGAAACGATTACACGGTGATAGCCTGGGCATAATTATGAAGAAGCTGTGACACGATAATAGAAAGACGAGGGGACTACGCCTCGGCGCAATCGAGAATATATCACAGTCCAAGAAATCAAGAAGAAGACAAAGTCCACGACGGCGCGCAGTACACGATGAAGGGGAATCGAAAGACGATGCACTTAACTCATTAAACCAACGCCTAATGTTTAACGGTTAAAGTTAGGGTAAGGCAGACCGTTGTTTGCCAGAATTCTCTCGAGAGTGAGCGCTCTCTCCATCCAAATATCCTTCTCCCTGTTCAGCCGCCTGTTATCCTCCTCGAGCTGCTCGAACTGCTGAACGCGCCGCTTGCGGCTGCGTCGCGCTGCTAGAGTGTTCTTCCTACGCTTATGACGCGCCTTCTCCTCCTCGGTCGCATCGGGGGGTAATGGGTCATTCTCGTAGAGCTCCTCCTCATCGTCAGAAGCCTCTCCCTGAGATCGTCTGTTGCGAGGATATGGCGCTGGTGCGGAGAGGTATGCCTGCCTGCGCTCGGTAGTTGCTGATGGTGGGGAAGGGCGGCGGCGTCGGTAATCATCCAGTGAGGGGTGATGGACATTAGATGTTGAGGGCTGAGAAATAGCTGAAGAGATGGAATCGGAAGAGATATTGCGAGTGTGTGTTTGTGGGGAAGGTACAAGATGAAGCCTGTCGGCCCCAGTGTCCATTGGGAATAAGAGCATGTTATTGAGAGAGTATGACTCCTCGCTTGGCTCTACCTTATGGTGGTGCATGAGCGTTGAAGATGACTCGTAGTAATGTGCTGGTGAAAGATAAGACACGGACGAGGGTGGCGAGAGTGACGGTGATTGAGACAGCTTGATAGACGCGTTAGTGGGCTAGTTTGAATACGAAATGTGCTTCGAATCCAATGGAAACGAAGTATGAATGACTGGATGGGATGGGATGGAACAAAACTACGTCTACTCTTATATGTATTCAAGCTAGATCCTAAAATGCCTTATTCGATATTGCCGCAAGATCTGAGGGCCAACTCAGCATGACACAGGATGAGAGGCTGTGAGTCACAGCAGATTCCCAGGGAAATCTCAGCTCTTGCGCTGCCTATTCCAGCTGGCGGGCGTTCTAAGGTAAAAAAACGTCATGGGCTGTGCCCCACTCTTTCATGGACTTTCCAATAAACATTCGAAGGAGGTGGGTATGGGGTTTAGTGATTGTGAGCTGCATGAAAGCCTAATGGGCCCTGACTCGGACCGCCACGCCCACATGTTTGTTTTTGTTTAATTTTGTGAGACTGAATCCGAGAGCCGATTTCTCACAACCCTGAGGTTATCTTCTCTGATAAGTCAAACGAGCGCTCAGAGAGTTTGAGGAGGGTATCGAGATTGAACAATATGGACCTTGAGAAGAGTGATGGTAAGATTTGAGGATCCAACTAGATTCGCACACGACTCCGCGGAATCGCCGTACGAAATGCATCGAATGAGGGGCCGAAGGCAACCTTTTGTTTACTATAATGGTGGCAGTAAACGTCGGTGGGTAGGATTTAGTACTTCTGAGATGTATGTATACCCGGTGCCGTAAAGCACTCGAATCCTGAGGTAAACGAGGTTTACCTGCAATTGAAGCAGTTAATTTCGACAAAAAAATATTTATTTGCATAACCGACTCTTTGGTAACGCAGCACAGATCAAAGCAGTTTGAACTTCAAAGGCAATCTACAGGGCCATGATTTTATACTTTTTCGATTTTTTTTCTTCCTTTTTCCACCTGTTTCTGGGTAAATAAGGCCTATATTCCGTCCACTTTGCAAGTATTGATGAGATCCCAAGATTGACGCTTGCGGAATCCCAAGTACGACCCTGCCAGCCCGGTTCTCCGCAATCTCCAAACGCGTTTCGATCCTATTGAAGGATGGTTTCGAGCAAGTGACCCGCCTGATGTTTACAGAATAGGAAGAGATATCTCAATAGTTTATGAATAGTACAAAAAAACGCTTTGTCAACTCGCGCATGCGTACCGAAGCACCTAAAAAGAACACGATAGGCCTAGTTGGATTTCTGCGCAAACCTCATGGTTTTGCTCAGTTGACCTTTAGAGGCGCGGACGTAGTTGTCACACATGGGGCTGCGCATATACTTCTGTCAAGTCGGAAAGCAAAGGAAAAAGCGTACTGAGTCGCTAAACGTGTTCCGTCGGAAGCGCCGTCAGTATCTTGAATGGCAGACATAAAGATCCTGGAACTGAAATCAAACTGACTTGATGCGTTCGACGGCTACGCAGTGCAGTGTGTCTATCTGAACAGGAATTCCACACCCCACAATGCAATGCATTACTGACACTCGTGTTATTTTTCGACTCTCCGAGGGGAAGAGTTCGCGTCTTACTCCAGGCCGCATCTGTGGTTTTCGCTGTCTGCAAAGCAGATTATGGACAAAATAATTCGTGGCTGTGTGTTTGGAGTTTGCGACACTCCGATATAGGACCAGTGACACTGTAAGTAGAAACAGAAAGATGGCGCTACACACCGACGTTGGATGCTCAATGGAGATGTCTGATGCGTTGCTAGGGTGTCCAAAGGGTGGTGACGGGCGGATTGAAAGCTGTGCTATACAGTGAGGGGTGACGGCTATGGCATGAGTAGGATGTTGAGAATGTCCTTGAGCTTCTGGCTCAATACACACGGACAGCTTTGGTGAGAATAACCACGTTTCTCGATGAAGGCGGCGCTAGTAGGGCAAGGGCAGAGACACGGCTGTGAACTTGGGTGAGAATCATCGCGTGTGGGGACGGTCATCTTTGTTTCCGTTTTATGAAACAGACTACCGTTGTCTTTTCATTAATATTCCGTAGGCTTCTGCAACATTCTCCAGCCCGCTGCGGAGTGGTTGTGGTTGATATTGTGTTCGATGTTTATAGACCTTGATATGATCGATTGTCTATGTCATTTGCGCAGACAGTTCATCACGAGCAACCGCAGTTTATACAGTTTCAGCGTTGTTAAGTTTGTTTTTTGATTTCCAAGGTGTCATTGTTCAGAAACGTATGTCCTTGTAGTGAAAGAAGCAACTGTTCTGCTCTGAGAAAATAAAGCACGTCAAGATATTGCCAGGATAAGCTGTAAGATTCATTTCTCTAGCAGTAATGCCATAAAATTGACAATAAAAGCCCCAAAAAACGCGAGAATAAGAGTCGAGACACGCCTGGACAGTGAGGAGAACAGCGAAGAGCTCATCGTCGCGTGATACGTGGATCGTGGTTGACGTTGATGGCAAACCGGCTATTTCCGAGCTCATTCCGAACAGTCCCATTTTTTGCCGCCAGTCGTTTCCCTCACCTTCACCACACCAAAAAACGCGCACGATGCTCTCCACCGTCCTCCGCACTGCTGCTCGCCCCGCTCTTCGTGCACGGGTAGCCCCCGTTCTCGCCCGTTCAGCTCACGGCCACGCCCAAGAGTCATTTGAATCCTTCTCTGAACGTTATGTTGAATTCTTCAAGAACGCTGAGGACCTCTTTGAAGTTCAACGTGGACTCAACAACTGCTTTGCCCACGATTTGGTTCCTTCGCCATCCGTTGTTGAGGCTGCTGTCCGTGCTGCCAGGCGCGTAAACGACTACGCCACCGCTGTCCGTGTCTTTGAGGGTGTTAAGGAGAAGGTTGAGAACAAGTCGCAATATGAGGCCTACGTTCAGGAGCTCAAGCCTCTGAGAGAGGAGCTTGGTATGTCATTTATGCCTTGTTGTCTTTTTCAATGTTCTAACATGCACCATAGGCATCCAGTTGAAGGAGGAACTCTACTCATCATAAGCATACTCCTGTCTCTGCACAACCAAATAGGTACCTTATTTTCTCCATTTTCTCTTGCAATAAAATTAAATAAAATATTTCAGATACCTACATAGAGCCAGGGCTTAATACATACAGACATATGCGAACTGGAGCCTTTCGCAGGTCGCGAGTTTGACATCGTGCATTCCGCCTGAAATCAATGCAAGATAACCCTCAAACCTAGTCGTGCCCTGAAGCCTATGCCTCAACGTAAATTAAAACTTGCCAACTTCACCCACTTCCCCGAGGCCGCAAGTGCTAAAAGAGCTGTGTTGGTCGTCTAAATTCCAATCCGGTGCATCCCGTCCGTGCTGTCATAACCGCAATCATTTCCAAATATGGAAAGGGCGCCCTGCGGCTGTGCTCAATGATGCGCGCAACACACTGCATTTCCTCTCATCTGCAGGACTTTCTCCTTGTCCAGGAAAATAAGTAACTTGGATTTCTCGGAGCACCAAGCAACGGGTACCGATTTGTTACAATAAAATTAAGTATGTGGGGCTGGCTTGACGTTGCAAAGGCTGTTGTTTTTCTTCCTCTTTGGAATTCCATGGTTGCAATTATTGTCGGATTCTTGACAGACTTTGTTTATCTGTGGAAGACAGTCCTATTTTCGACACTTGACGTTCATCGCCATACGTTGGAGAACCTTTCTTCTGCCTTGTGCTCGGCGTGTCGTTTGTCCGTGGGTCCCTCTGTATTGTCCCGAATGTGATCACAAGGCTATCCATTGCTATTGTCGAACTGTATGTTGGTGTTCTATATTCACTTTGGCTCGTCTCCTCTAACATTTGGAATTTTTCTATGGCGGCCAACTGCACGCCTGTGGATGTGTTCTACGACCTTTTCCAAAAAATTCAAGGAATCTGTGTATGCGTCTCTCATGACTATCACGTACACTTTCCGTACTGATCTTGATTTTGAACTGACGACCCATCACACATGTTGGATCTGGCCCGCATCAGGACGATATACACCCTCAGATCGCTGCACATAATTTGACTGCACTTTAAAAAGCTACTCCAGCTCATTTCCGAAGAGTCTCGAGCCCATGCAGCTAAGAATATCTATGTGACGATGCGTTGGCGATCGTTCATTCTATTCGATCTCCAAGACCTATGCTATCCTTTCTAAGCCTTTTGTCTCTCTGGAACACTGCCAGAGCTTGGACGATTGGGAGATATGACTCTGTCTGCTAGGCACCACGCCATGTAAAATCCCGCTGCTGTCCCGAGAAGTATCGCCCTGCTGTTCAAGATTGCTCGTTGTTTACTTCAGGTTCCCGCGACACTTATACTGTTTCGTGCTGGTCAAACTTGGATTTCAGGAGATCCGAAAGCCCCTTACTTGTGGATTGACAGGATATGTTCAGGTACATTTTTTTTAACTTTTAAAACCGGTTACTTCGCTGATCTGCTAATGCACAGGCCTATCCCTTATGAAGACTTTGTATGCCCAAGGGCCAAGAACTCTTGATTCAGGCCCGAAACATTGACCAACATCCAAGTATAACGCTTGTGCAATGTGTGTCTACGCATGTGCCCGGGGACTGGCGATAACGCATCAGAGTTATCAGCTTAGGTAATCTCCCCTCACTGGAGCGCCCGTCGTCTGCTCAACCGTTGTCTTCAAGTCACCATGCACCGCTCGGCGCGAAATGCTCAGTATCCAGGAGACTGCCTCAGGTCAGTTCATTACCTCAACCATAATTTTATCTTCGTGATGCTTTAAGGCTAAAATATCTCTCAACCCAGGCCGTTCTAGTACGAGAAGGATGGCCAGAATGGTTCAAGTTTTCTTCAGTCAATCAATGGGCTCTAGCGCTAATCATAGACAGTTATAGTGTCGCCTTCAGTTTCATTGCACGCCTCATGTTCTTTGCCTGTTTGAAAATGCAGTTCAATGGGTTCTCGGTCATTAATCATTGACCGACCAACAGGCAGCGACTCGGAGCAGCGGATCTGTTGTGCACATTTGTTCCCGAAGCGTTGTATAGTATGTCACTACCGGCTATCTTTTTCAACCCATTGACGCACACTGCATATAGACTTGCTGAACGGTAGATTTATGCCTTCATCGGATGTCGGATATTATGAAAACAGGTGGACGTACTGCCAACACGTTCCGATAATGGTGTAACAGCTAACCAGACCATCTTTGTAGGTTGCGATACTCCCACAAATTTAGATTACACGCGTACTAAAGGGTTGAATCTGTTATACTGCCGAAATACAACAAGGACGACCAAACAAAAAGAAAAGAAATCAGAAAACAAGGTTGAGGCACGCTCCTGAGGACCCTACTTGGTTAGCTAAAACTCCGAACGTTAAACCCGTCGAGGAACACGCCTACTCGTCTTTTTTCTAGTTCACTGCATTCTGATATGGACATCATACTTTCTTGAGTTTTTTTACCGCGTCCGTCTCCATGTCTCCTTGTTCTAATCTCGTTCCAGGCATTTTCGAATGTTTCGGGTATCCTGGGCAGCGTTGTATTCACGAGGTGAATGAAGTTGAGAGTTTATTGTAAGCTTGAAACCTGATGCTAATCAGGTCTGTATATGCGCATATATAAGCTTGGTTCATTCCTTACTGATCGGGGGGCAACATACAATAGATATTTGACATAACTGGGACGCCAACAACCTTATGTGGTATGCGTAACCGTCGGCAGCCCGCCCTCGATTCTATTAATATCCGAAAGAATTCACTTTATGGCTCAGTGTTGATCAATACTCTATCAATTATTAGACCCAGACTGAGGTACTGTCGTAGAGGGCTGTGGGCGAAATATGTGGGTGCAAGTATAGGGTGTGTGCCAATGGGTGGGATCAATACCCCCGCAGTGTAATGTTTCCAACAGTGATGCCAGTGATCTCTAATATTCGAACTGTACAGATATTTGGGGTAGCCTTCATAGGCCGTCATTCGGATTTCCCCCACATAATCCATGGCCACGAGTCAGGTATCTTGTACGCCCAGTTCTAGTGAAATCTTGGCTTTGGTGAGCTTACCTTGAAATCGAATTGTAGTTGAAATCCTTGTCACGATCCGTTAATGCCGTGGCCCACAGGTTTCGATTGGTTTGGCGACCAAAGACATACGTTTGTGGAAGATGTGTGTCCGGGTTTTCAGCCGAGAAATATACACCCTGACCGATTTACCCTCAAGAAACGACAAAGTGGTAACCCGACATCTGAGACTACATCTGTGCATGTCAAGTTTAAGCCCCGACAACATCACTAAGTATCCATGGAAAAACGAAGAACAACGTAGAATGGCTACAGGGTGCGCCCACTACCCGCCTTTTTCTTTATTTTATGTTCTACCCACCGTTTTTTATCTGATAAGAGACACCATTATCTCCATTTCACTCACATGTGACTGGTACCGCGGTACCGGAGCGCCCCGTTGTGGGCGTCAATTTCTGACAAGCCCGAGACAAGCACGGGAAAGCCCACAATTGGCGACGCAGTCACCATGAAAACGTTGCTTCCGCAGTATCCGATCATCCTGCACAACACAGCACATAACAAAGCCTACGACGTTCAATACCTGTCCTATACTGTCGCAGTAACGGCGGTTTTCCTTGCATTTGCTTGCAACTGCACTGCCTAATGGCAATAGCGCAGCAAAAAAAGTCGATCCAACGGAGGTATGTCTTATTTCTATACCTCCAGCAATACATATGCTGTATATGTTTGCTTCTGGTTGTTGGTTCCTTCGAGTCAATCCAACGATTTGGATGTAGGTTGTCTGAAAATGGCTGATCAAGCCCCTTTGGACTCTCTGTGCTACGACACACATACCAACAGCTACTTGCACGTTGGCTTTTATCACGGTTCCAGATGCTGTCAACGTCGAGAGAGTAGAGATGAGGGCAGACATTCTATTCCTTCCTTTCCTTTCCTTTTATGAACCTTGTCCTATGTGTCTGTCCAGTGCTTCAACGTTTTCATCTCCTCAGTACTAGTAACGTCACCAGTTGCCACTGTTCTTCACTATCTAGCACTCCTCAACACTCCACTGCAGTCTTCGCAGAACGACCAGACAATCGAATCCGATACCACTCCACGCTCCTTCACAGTCTTCTAATGACCACGACGAGGTAATGTCACCCATTCAAACTTTCCACGTTGCTTCCATGTTCGATGTTGAACCTTCCACCATTATAGGAACCACTTGCGCGGCCTTAGGGAATTATTGCAATGTTCGTCATCATGAAGGTAAAGTACGTGAATTCACATTCTTATCTCACGAACTCCATGATGAATTTAGAACCTAGATTGCAAAATGATGCTCAATCGGGGCAAGGAACGCTTCGATAGAGACCGTTGCTCTTCTCGCGTTCATTTTAGTGACTCGGGAATGATTTATCCTCTCGGGCGAAATCTTCGTAAGTAAACTTGGCCGATTACTGTAACCCGCCGCTGGAGTCTTACTCTTCTCCTTATCATCGTCAAGTTTTGTGGCAGATAATCTCGCTCAAGGCTTGCCTTTGTTTGTGTCTCAAGTTATATATTAAGAAGTGGGGTGCGAGTTTATTTAAAGACCATGTACGGTTGGCAGCTATTCGTCGAACCAAATACAGCTCAAAATAGTGGGTTTCTTTTTTAACTCGCCATCATTGACCAAGTTTATCATCCTTTTTACAGGTCGAAATAATCTTAAAACGCCAGGGTTTTCACCGCCTTGCTGGCGTCATAGCCAAATTGGTATCGGTAATAACACTCCGGACAGAAAACCTAGCGTGACACGTAGCCGCTCTAGAATGATAGACTTACTTCAACCGTGCCGACCGTTCCTAGTGATTGGTGATTATGATGGATTTCTTCCACATTGTCATGGGTATCTACAGCCTACTCACAGCCATTATGACAGAAAATAACTTGCGGTGAAGACCCATCCTTCGGCTGGACGGGACAGCTAGGACCGAGGACCCTTATCATCCACGAGGATATCTTCAAAGCGTATCAGTTTGGTGCGTATACATATCTTCCTATGAAGTTATGGCTCTAACGAGATGCTTCCTTGCTCCTCTTTCCGTAATTCGCGCTGATCTTCGCATTCGAGTTGTACCGCCTACGCGCTGTCTATCTGCTACTCGTTGCCCGACCAATGTGCTCTTGCACCCACCGCAAGGTGAAGTGTCAGCCAGAAATATACATTTTTCCTTGGGAGTGCTCTACGTTGTCAACCTCCTAAAAGGCGTCACCGATCAAAATCAACATGATCTTACGAGTTCGGACTCGTAGCTGCCATAATGCTAGCGCTTATTATGCATGTTTAGGGATATTTTTTGAATTTATCCTTTTTCCGGTCTTTGGCGAATCTTAGCCTTTGATGAGAAAAACGATATTCACTCGTCACGCTACCCCCTTTCCAGTGGTAGACGATGGGTAAGTATATCCACGCTCTCCAAAATTCTGGACGCTTCTCTCGAATCTCTTCCCTGGTCGCATCACAGGTTGAACTGAAGGCGTCTTCGAATCTCGAAGCAGGCGGCTCCCTGATGCCTCGTTGCACTGATTCTCATCATTGTACTGCTTAATAGCTGAATTCCATTGTGCTACCTTGATGTCATCCCGCCAGCTGGATAACACCAGCATGCATGAAGACAACGATTCCCTTCTTTATTTAAACAGCGCAATATTTGTACAGGTCGTATCTGGAGGTAAGATGAACAGTTTTGATAGGTTGATATCAACTTGAACCTTCTTTTTTTAGGCCAGTCACGGTCAAGGAGGTGGATATGATGCAAGCGCTATATGATTTTTCAAGCTATACCCAACATGATGGTACTAGTTAGCCTTCCTTTCCGCCTTGTTAACAGAGCAAGAATGTGTCAGGATTTCTTGTGTTGACCATGATATGTTAAGATGCTAGAGAGTCCACAATTTGGTGCATTTTCCTAATTTCTTCTCAGGACTCTGCGACGATTATTGGTGGCAAAGAAATTCAAACACCGAATACCCATTCGACAGACAATGTTCCCAGCGATCAAGGAATTTAGATGACAGTGTTTGGGAATTAACTCGCAATTCCGACTCCGACATTCACTCCGAGGCCAGAGCGTTGAGAAAGCGGTTTTACGCGCGCCCACACACGGCCTTCGAAAAGACGAATCAACGGTTTAAAATATAACGTTGACATCTCGAGCATTCAAGTTCAGCATGACTCGGAAAAACTTCACGCGAAAACCATAACAAAATGTTCGAAGGTCTGGCTCAATATGTGAGAAGTGAACTCCGACGTTGTCTTATCTCAGAAGACCATGCTGAGTACTATGATAAGGGGGGTCGTAATCTAATGAAACACTAGTCACGAAGCCTATGCTATCGGTATCACTCCGATTGCCTAAGGAGAACATTAGTTAAATTTCTTGGTTATCTGTCACCGGTTGCCTGGAAGAACAGACTCTATGCATATGGGCCATCAGTGGTGAGAATATATCTCCCTGGTATGTGAAAATGCGCTATTACATTCCTTTTGTCAAGTCCATACAGCTTGTATCCACCCTCTCAAGGCGCAGATAAGGTGCTCAAACCGAGAGGACGGAGGTCTGTTGACCGCCGAGAACTCCAAATCCTTTGGACATAGGATTGGCCGGAGTCCAATCATCCATATAGAGACTGGTATGCCAGGGGCTAATCTAAGTTAAGACATATCGCCTTTTTAATATCTCAGGTTTTCGAGCCCTGACTTTTGGGTTTCGGGCGGCTCTGTTCGCCTGTATTATACAGTAGGAGTTTCAAATTCGTGACACATTCGGATGTCTAGTTGGCTCTCTACTAAAAAAAATAAAACAAATCAGAAAAACCTACTCTTAGTAAATCAGACAAGTCGTTATAGTTTTTGTTTTACCCTTAGTATACGCCTGTTCTTTTTACTAAACCTCGGATTTGGAGAGCGTTGTGCCTCGGGCCCTGCCTGCGGTAGTTGCGGCGGAGGTAATTCAATTCTAATTTAGGTTTGATAGATGTTAAACAGTTAAAGGTTCAAGTGACATTGATACGCGAAAAGCTGTAGTTATTCTGTCGGCGGTACTTACGATGATCCTTATGGCACGTTGAAACGCCCATATGATCATTGATAGTGTTTCTGCTTGTTGTGTATCTGATAAGGCCTAGGGGGTGAGATGACCCCAGGCCAAGCTGCACTTTCCCTTTCGAGAACTTGGACGTGGGGTTTAAACATGAATAATTTATCTAGGCAACTCTTGCAGTGCGGCTTTAGACTATCCTCATGAACAGTCGAGGTATTCAAGGGACTCCGCAATTTACCGGTACCATGGTACCACCTGTCCTTATGACCGCCGACGATGGCAAATACTTGAGCAAACTCTCTTGGAGGATTCTCAACACTGCTTATCTATCAAGAGACCGCTTCTCCATGCGACATGGGTAAAATAACGTTTTTGTCAATCATTAAATTCAGAGAGGCGGGCAAAATCAGACGCGGGCGCTTCACTAGCTTTTGTCGTTACATCAAGGTGGGTGCCAGTGCATTGCCGAGAATCGTTGTTCGGTTGCCCCGCTGAAAATTTCATAGCGCATTGACATTGACAAGTCACAACACATTCAACATGAATCAGTGAGGCAAAGTGAATGGAGTTGTGGCGGACAACCTAGCAGCCATGAAACTGTAAATGAAGTCAAAACGCTTATTTATAATCCAACAAATGAAATGAGCCCCAGACAGGGGCTGTCAAGCATTCATGTGGGCAACCAAATGCAACTTTTACTCCCCAGCCTACAGACGTCTTCAATGCAAAAGTACGACACCACACATGATGGATCTCAAGTGGGACTTGCCAATTTGAATATGTTATTGTTGATCACCAGCATGAATACTACGGTAAAGCTCACCAGGATGATTCATCTCAAAAAGCAACCAACTGCTAAGGCCTTGAGCTTCCCCATCGACCAAGGGCTCGGATTGCAATTCGTCGCAGCTAACAGATGCACCTACTACCTTTAAATGATAACCCTTTGATCTTTTGGATTTTTCAAACTTTAGGATTGCATGCTGAAGGTATCTCTAACTCTGATGGAATCCGAAATCCCTGTGGTGTTATTCTCCGGTGCCTCCTAGAATTCGCCATACGGCTTCATTGACATCGGTAGAGTGCTAGTTGCGTGTGTTCGAAACTCCGGGCCACAGTCATGGTCTCGAGGGAATGGTGAATTCGAGCGAGCAACCATCTCGAAACGAAGTTGTTTCACTACCACCGAAGGGTCACCAGTGCTTCCATCTTCGAGTCTCATCGGTGACATCAAAAAAACGGCGTTCTAAGAAGCTCCATTCTACTCGTTGTCCAATGCGCAATGATGGAGCATCAGGATCATCATGATCCCCATCGATTCTATTGGGTGATGAAAGTTAATCTGAGAACCACTGCAGCGCTAACTTCGGCACCACTGAGTGGATAACCCATCACATCGAAGTCTCCAACAAGTAAATTGCTAAGTACGTTGAGGGTTCTCTACTATGGTCTCTCATTTCACAGGTTCATTCCACTGCACCACTCATGAGCTAAGATAAGAAGCGCCGCTTCAGAAAGGCTAAGAGGCTTCTCAACACAATTCTTAAGCTTAGCCAACCTGTTGAGACTTTTATTTCAATTGCTTGGTGCTCAAATTGCGTGTAGATGTCAAAGAGTGGAGACAGATACGTATTCACGATCATAGACTAGAAGACTCCGTTTCTGATACAAGGGGTCCCTCTATAGATAGAAGCAAACATCGAAGATGTCAACTATATGCAGCAGAATTGGAGTATCTGCTTGAAACAAGATTAAGCTTAGGCGCTCCCACAGGCGCGCACGTCTGTCTGTTAACCTGTTAACAGTAGTATTTACCTGGAATAACCTTCCATATACTGTGATCGTCGAGATTGACATTCTTATCGAGGTACTTATATGTCTTTCAAATTGAACCGCGATGTCTATTTCAAATACGCGAAATGCCACTGTCTAAAAGACAAATCCCCGCAACCCCCTGTCAGCAGTCTATTGCCAGACGCCGTACTACCCACGCGCTCCATTCAATTGAAAAGTACAGACCCAGTGCCTAGCGAAACCCACATTTGTTTCCATCATCCACTCTAACTACATCATCTCATGAGAACATGAGCTTAAGTGCGGGGTGGGAGGCGCAAGCAAGAGCAAGGGGTTGTATAGTCAGGATGGTCCACCTCATGTTTTTCCTATTCAGTCAAGTGGCCGCGCCACACAACAGCTCCAGTCAGATTTATCGTTGGGTGAGAGCGGAAGCATTGAAGATGAGGGTGTGGGGTAGAAATTGCGGGGTCAGGAGCACATATCGATATCACGAATGGCGGAAGTCGTGGGTAGAGGGGTAGGAGGTACCGATATCTCCAACTTGGCACCCCCTCGAAATTCACGGAGATGTATGTTTTGTGGCCAAGAATATTAAATGCTAGGAAGGTATTGGAGAGTATTCAACATAGGATATCGTTATTTCTCCATTTTACAGTCTCGAAGGAGGTAGGGCCAATGCGTGTACATTCATAATATACTTCCTTCGAAAGGATTGTCTTTGTTATTTTGCATATCTATCACCCATCTTTTGCTCAAAGGTAATAAAAAGCAACGTGAAGCGGCATTCATTTCTCTTCATGCGTACCTATCTGCATAGCATTTCGTGATAGGCGCCGCACGGTAATTTCTCTCTCCGCCCCCTCCCCCATACCCCATAAATTGGCGTTCCATTCCATGCTCCAACATTCGACATCGAGACGTACAACGAGCAAGGTTCAAACATACACCCGCTTGACACAATAATTTATCGCTACAACACAGTTCCGTATCCACATCGTGAACTCCTCGGTAAAAGAATCCTCCAGCTATGAGCCCCCCCTTTCAGCATCGCAGTTGGCGCATGGAGTAACCAAACCACCGCTGCGCCTCAAAACATCACAGAATTTAACCCTTAAAGATAAGCCCAATCTCAGGGCCGGGCGTCATCGGTCACTGTCACTCTAATCCAGCGAATCAACAAAGTTCTTTCACAACGTTCAACGTAACCTGAAGACGCAATTTCCTGAAACGCCGGAGGCGCAGTATGTATGTCGGCGTTCACGCTTTTACAGTTTGCGTTCTTGCATATTGCCTAAAATGGAAGGTGGCCCCGCCCGCGCGCAAACGTGCGTGGGAGCCCGACAACGGATGTGTGCGTCATTGAAATCAGGGCGACAACAATGGCATGCTCAATTCTCGACACAGCAACGCTGATGCCAGTGGCAGAGTGACAGCGACAGTGCCTGAGCGTTACTCTAATTTTGTGGGATTCTGCGTCAACGCACATTTGAATGTTGAATGAATTGAAGGTGATGCCGAAAAACCGATTCGAGCTATTCGGAACCGAAAGTGAAAAGAGAAAAAAAAGGCAGGAAAAAAAACTGTAGAATATTCTTCGTTTGTAAGTAGCAATAAAAAGGGCGTTCTCGAAGAACCAGACTGTGGGCTCCAAGTTACTTACAGTTTCGAAGGGTGAGGCGAGACTGTGATGCCACTGGGAAAAAAAGTGAATGAAGGTTTAAACGTGGTATGCTTTACAATACCATGACTATGTATAACTTCATGGAAAATAAAGGGATCTCTACATCATGGGCAGTCGAAGGACCCACACAGTTCGAGGCGTGTTCAAAAGAATAGAATTGGGACTGCTCCCGTCAAATTCTAGACTCTAAAAAGCTCAGACATGTCGGCGATAAAGAGGCGATGCTGATGTCGGGGAAAGGCGTACCAGTCACGGTGCTCGTCGACTGGTATATGCCGTTCTCTACCCGCGTAAGCTGGTATTACCACCATTGCCGGTGCGATGCGTTCTTGGTCTTCGTTTGTAATCCTCTCGTTTGCCGGCTTACTAGACAAGAATATCAGTGTGATTTAAGAACGAAATATTAATAATCAGAGGACGTCACTGAATCGTTCGAGATTTTACGTTCGAACGCCGGGTACTCTAAGCCCAAAACATTCCAATGTTCTCCAACGTGCAGAGTGACAAACGTTTTCTTCACACAATGGGGCTCGAAGATTTCGGGCGAAAGCGACCTTGCTTTCACTCTGCTAGGGTCGCGCGCTTGGTCCTACATATCCGATCCCGAAAGCTTGTCTGATAAGAATAAGTATGAGTGTGAATGACAACAATGACCACCGCAAAGGCTCTCTTCTGAATGAAGAAGAACGATATACAAATCAAGAGGCGCCGCACCGAAAGGAATCAGAAAACAGGAAAACCACAACAATGCAAATTCCCCACCAACCTTCGTCCCGACAGGATTTGAATAATGACAGGACAGCCAAGGTCGCGCAGCCTACCACATACAGTAACCAAAGATTCCAAGGCTGGATACCCCTCTCACAGGTCTTAAAGCTTTGACTTTTGTTGTCACCAGGATGGTGGGATTGTATTGATGCTCGCAAGAAAGCTAATACTAGTGCGAGTCATCAGTGAGCGCAAGAATGGCGTGCTGAGAGAAAAGTGACAATACCGTTGACACTTGGACTCAGAACATTATCCCGCTTTCATACATCAGCAATGGCTAAGAGGCTCGTAGTGCGAGTCATCATACAACAGTAAAAATGGTGAAAATGGCCCCCGAAATAGTTGTGGAGAGCGAAAAAACTGTATCCGCCAAAGAACATATATGAGCCAAGATAGTGCGGGTCTTTCTGAAGCTTCCAGATCGCCCTCGATGGCTGCATATTTGCAATCGCGTTTAATAGGAGGTCAATGCTTGTACCAGCTTGCACAAGTATCAACCCATTCAAAAGAATATACATGCGTGTATTCTCTCACTCTGAAGCGTTACTTTCTCGCTCAACTTGAAAAAGCGAGATATCGGCAATCTAAACACGCAAAAAATTTATAAAATTCAATTGTCGTAACTTGCATAAAAGGCATCAGGGGGTACTGTCACATACCTAGTGACACGCAGATAAGACGAGATTGGGGCGCCCGATCTTGATCTATCAAATCTCTGCCTGGGCTTTCTTCGTGTTGTTTTTGGAAGAGGTTTTGAGGGTGGGTCGATGGGATTAGGAGAACAGGTGAGCATGAATGGGCAGTGAATGGCGGATCCGATCGGGCAATGGACCTTTTTATTATTGAGAAAGAACGAGAATGCACTCGACTAAGATTTGGTGTGCACCCTCAAGTGGCAAACCAACCAATACGCAACATCGTCGCAGGGGCAATTACATTACAATCTGCTCTCATCAAAATTTTTCAGTTGTTGGCAGGGTTCAAATTGTGTTACATATATATCTCACCACTTTATCCCTTCCCTCTTTTTTTTCTTTCCTTCTCCTTGAACACCCTCATCCCGCTGTCCCCTCCATATCCATCACTGGTAGTCGAGTCGCACTGGTCAGTCCATACCAGTTACCCACTATCAACAACGTAGCCGCCGACCGACACGACATTACCCAGCCTAGCGGCCATTTCGCTTATCGGGGAGAAAAGTTTTGAGCGATAGTTGACGTCACTTGTGGTTGTCCTTTCTATACCCGTTGTCTCAAACTCAACCCACTCACTTCTCCCCCAACACTCACATTTCCCTCATACTCACTCCATTTCCATTCTCCTCTTCTTCATTGTTCGACATGCCTTATTCAGTTCCCGCCCCACAACCAGCTCCTCTGCCGATCCACTCACAAGGCAGAGCTGGTCATAGAAGGTCCTATACCACACACCTCTATCCTGATCCTTCGTCTAGCACCTCTGGTACACCAAGCAGCGCCTTCTCATCACTCGGCGCTCTTCCTCGTAGACGACACAATTCGGCCATGTCCATCACAACTCAAAACCTCCCCAAAAAACCCACCTTCCACCTTGGAAGAGACGAAGACGACGATGAAGACTCGTCTCCAGATGACCAGCCCACGAACCATTCCACGACCTCCAAGTCAACATATCATGATAACGACCGCAAGCATAACGAACTTGATGATGAAGACCGCACATTGCCACCCTTACGCCTAAAAGTCAAACAGCTCGCCCCTTTCTCAGCGGCCAGCGCTTCCTCTCCCAGATCCTCTCCAAGATCATCACCCCCTCCTCAAATCCACCTCCAACCTTCAAGCGCTGCAGCTAATGGTGGTCCAGTCCCCTTTCCTCGTACATCCCCTCTTGGTTCACCAACAGCTACGCCACCCCATCTGACATACCCGACTGACGCGCCTCCCCAGCGCCCATCCCGACCCTCAGTCAGCCGTACATCATCAACTCCAATTCTCCTTTCCAATGGAAAACCCCTCAAATCATCCCTCAAGTCATCCTCTTCTTCTCCAGATATTCCCTTCCCACCCCAATCACTCGTACCAAGCAGAATGTATCCCGAGCTCCACCCACACCATAACGGGCATCAACGCGCCGCTTCTGCTCCCTCAACACCTCACTTCACCACCGTTTCCATCCCATCCAGCACCAACTCCAGCGCCACCTCTTCTGAAGCAGGAAGCCCGCCACACTCGCCACTTCCAACTCCCAAAGTCGTCCACTTCCCTTCGTCAGAAGAAGGTGGACTGGCCACTATCAAGCTTTTCAACCGCACCGGGAAGCCCGCTTCTCTTTCGCGCAATGTTGACGAAACCGAAACCGAAACCGAGGGTGAGAGTTCAGCGTCGGGTATTGGGCCGATGGGTGCTTTCGGAATGAGGGGCGGATGGGGCAGCATCGGCGCGAGGCAGTCTCGGGGATATCCTTTCCCAAAGGTTCCATCATCACCCAAAAGCCCCCTCAGGGAGACAACATATGAATTTGTCACCCAGTACACTGTCGACGCGACAAGGTCGGACGTGATTCCACGTCTCGGTGCGGAGCGAGGTGAAGGAAATGTCTATATTGAGAGCTTGGGTTTCGCTACGGAAAGGGGTCCAGGTAAGCAACGCTCAAACGTTTTGTGGCAAACGTGATCTTAAACCTTTTCGTCAGATGGTACCTTTATCCAAAAAACTCCACTCACTCTTCTCGGCACCCTTTTGGTGCGCAACCTTAGCTACCAAAAAGCTGTTGCTGTTCGCTATACCCTCGATGACTGGCATACCACCAACGAGGTCCTTGCTCAACATGTCAAGTCTCTTGACGCCCTTCCCATTGCTCTCTCACATCTCGGACGCGGTCAAGGTGCACGCCGCATCCGTGGGCCTGATGATATCGAGGCAGAAGAAGCCACCGGGTCAGGGAAGACCTGGGGTGACCTTCACCCCGCATGGGACCGCTTCGCGTTCGATATCTCATTGGAAGGATATGCATCCACACTCGAGAGGCGTACCATGTTTATGGTTGGCAAGTACGCGACAAACGCCGTTGGTGGAACCGGTTATGCCAATCTAGTACGCGCCGGCGTTAACGCTGGTGCGGCTGGAGAGTGGTGGGACAACAACAACGGGTCCAACTACCGCATCGGGTTTGCAAAGATTGGGAAGGAGGTTAAGGTGGAGAAGGAGGTTTCTAAGGAAGCTGAAGTCCCTGCTGAAGGGTACAAGCGCAGCACTGTTGTGAGCGCACCTTGTGAGTCTTCTTCATCATTTGTCTTCCCGAGTTCCTCTTCTGACGAATTATACGATCAGCGGTCTACATGCCCAAGCCTGTTCCTGCACCACCCCAGATTTCGAATTCCGTTTCCTTCCCGTCGACGTCTTATCATGCTCCCCAACCCCAGTCCATCTATAACCCACAGGAAGCTCAGCAGCGACAGGCTGCGCTTACCCAAAGCACGCTCGCACGCCTCAAGAAGCTTAACCTGCGCAATTACGCCGCCCCCCATCTCAGCAACGGAAGGCTTGTTACTTCCAGCATCAGCAGCGTGGCCAGCGCCGACTCAGTTAGCACCTCAGCCAGCCAGAGTACTGTGACCAGTGCCGACTCTACGCCCTTGCAAACGCCAGTCATGGAGGAGTACAAGGAAGCAAAGGGCATTCAGCTTGCGACTCATGACCCTGATACCAACCTCTTAGGAGGAAATGGGTCACTCCTGTCTAGGCGTTCAGATAGCCCAGCTGTACAGTCGCTGACTATGCACCTCGAGAACGGGTACCCTGCCACGTATTTGGACGACGGAAGAAAGGTTGATGCCAACCTCGCTGGTCAGCCAGAATTGGGCTCGAGTCCACCTTTCAGCGACATGTCTGGCATTCATATGGCAGGAGCCACCCGCAGCAACAAGGTCTCTGAGCATGAAGACAATGGGTCAAGCTGGTCGTGGAGCTCGTTCTCCGCTGCAGGTCCACGTGCTCCCAAGGAGGATGATACTGTGGAACCATACCATTCTCGTTCTCGTTCTGCTTCTGGATCTGGCATTGCTATCGGGATGGGTGCCATTGCGCCACCTCAAAGACGTCGCGCATCAGGTGCAAGTGCGCATATACCCACTCATCACAACGGACATGCAAATGGTCATCACAAGGCTGCCACCAAAACATCTGAGGATTCAAGTTCGGGTTCTGGATCAGATTCTCGTCGTCGTTCTGCCAACGCGACACCAACACCTACGAGGCCTATGTCCCCCGTTGCAGCTCCATCATCTCGTCGCGTTTGGGCTCCACTGTCGTCCTTTGTGGGTGGTGCTCATGTTACCAGCCCTATGGGGCGCACTGGGTCTCCTATGGGGTCCCCTGTTCCTAGCCCACCGCCATCCTCTGAAGTGTCGACCCCTACCGGAATGGCCGCTCCAACTTCACCGAAAGACGACGCTGTTTATCAGGCATTCGTTAGGCAATGGTGCTTTGCTCAAGGACCTAGCCCCAGTACTGGTCCAAGCGGCGGCATAAATGCATCGGACGTGACACCTGAGAAGAGGTTGGCAGTGAGCTGAAGAGGTGTTGTAGCGTGATGCTTGTGAAGAAGCAAAGTTGTGGAGAATGCCGAGCGCTGGTGCCAGTGATTGACAACCTTCTCGCAGTTGATTCTTCATTTCTTTTTTCATTTCTTTTTTTTTTTCTTTTTCAGCTCTATCGCCTTCAGATGCGTTGGAGGCAAGGGATTTATCATATTTCCTTGCAGTTTTTTTTTCTTGGACTTGTATCTGTTCTCTTATCTCTCAGACTGGGCGCCATTCAGCCAGATGAGCGCCTCTTTTTGATGCTCATCGTCATCTACTTACCCTTACACATGCGATTCAACTCGGTCCTTGACCAAAACTTTTTTATCCCTATCCTATCTATGTGATTCCATTCCAGTTCAACACCTATCCTTATCTATTCCCCTGTATCAATATCAATATCTACGCTTCTCGTCTCCTTTCTTGTCGTCCGACTTGCCTCCTTTCCTCCACCCAAAATTCTCCAGATTACCATTCCTCCACGAATCGCGATATCTGTTATCTTTCTCTTCGTTGCCCATAACATAGACATAAATCTCTGAACATTTTTTCGCTCAGATTACCCATGGCTCCAGCTCTTGCATATTTCATTCCCATTTCAACCATCTCACTTCCATCGTTCCCAAACCATGCACTTTTTCTTGCTCCATTTCCTTTTATCTTTTCCTCTTATATCTCTCGATATCTCTGTACAATACCACTACTTTACATTCCATTGTTGTTTTTAGGATTTCTTTTTTTATCTGTTTAGGTTTCCATCATGTTGTCGTCACCTTGTTCATTTTTTGGGGAGCTTCCCTTCTTTGCAATAAACTTGTCTGTGCTGCTCAATCGTTCTGTGTGCCTTTAAGGAGTTCTGTGTGTCTTTGCCTGATTGAGTGATCGAATTTGTGGGGTTTAACAGTGAAGGGGCTCAAGTCTTGAAGTCAATCTAGGCACACCACACACTGGCATCGAAAGAATATCTTTGCATTTCGGATTCACTTGCTATTTTCTCGACCTCGCCTGCCGCGGTTGAAGCTCCAACAATAACGATGCCGTCGGTCACTACAAGGCGCAAAGTCTCTGGGGTACGATCGCGTTTCGCACTGCATCAAAGAATGCGGCATTCTTCCATTCCAAGGCTCCACTAAGTCTACTATGAATGTCGTTCTTCGATCTCCGTCGACAAATGGTACTACTTTCTAGCTCTGAAAACTTGTATCAGGCTGAGAAAGCGGAAAAACCTATCACAGACGGCATCGGTGGCCGTACGCAGAAGAAGTTGATGTACAGCTTCCAGTATTTTTAGTCGGGGCATATGGTGCGCATTTTCAATTTTTATTATTTCGACACAAACATACATGGCAAAGATATAATTCATGTATATGCATACTTGATTTTTGAATTAATGACACAAAACATTACCCGACTTATCGTGCGATCGAAAGGCGACTTCGCAATTTGTAGCACAAAACCTTCGGCATATACGAATTATTCGCACAAACAAGTACTTTCCAAAACGATTTCTGACACAAATTCGTTCAGTTTGCCTCACTTAATGACACACGGATACACACAATATTCTGAAAATGAAGGCTCGAGAGGCACTGAGATATTTCTCAACAAAAGCTCCATTTATGTGTCCGTAAAGGGTCCTTTTGAACGGGTTGTGCGGAGTTTAAATTGCGCGGCAAAACGGCAAATACCGACGATACCGTCACTCTACTGGTCGGACAGCCGGCTCGCCGAGAGGTCAAATTCATATTCCGACGGCATGAATTTCTGACTCGAATGTGGAGATAAATCAATAACTTCAGACTATATTTCATCTAGATACAAGTTTATGTGCCCATTGATGGTTTTGTGCCGGGAACTCATGCAGTTTGTGTCAAGAATCTGTACACCTGTGCCCAAAACTCGTGAGTCTTGTGTCAAGAATGTGCATATGTGTGCCGGAAACTGTAGAGTTTTGTGTCAATAATGTTAACGACTTGTATCAGAAACATTCAAATGTATACCATACCTTGTGTTTACCATACACGTTTGTGTTGAAATAATAAAAATTGAAAATGCGCACCATAGGGGCACGCAATTGACAGTTCCATTGTTCATGTGGCACTGGTGTGTCGGGCATTCATCCTTAGCTCGGTAAATCGGCAAGCATTCGATGTTCGTCGCTTGTAATGTGTTTCCAGTTTTCAGGAAAATCATGTAAACGTATCGGCGTACACGCCAGCGTGCGCCATTCCGGCGTGCATGCGTAAAGTCGCTTTGAATGAGTGGTATCGGTGAAACAATAGACGATTTTTACCCAGGTAATCGTAGTTTCAAATGGCCACAATCAAATTAAAGCTTCAGATTCTCAGTGGCTGAGTTGCATGTAACATTCACAGCAGGGCTCGACGTTCGATACAATAATTTCGAGTGTTACGGGGTGCATCATCAAGGGTGAGTCTCGCGTTATTCTTAGTCTTTTATTCACTCAATGCAGGCTACGAGGCCTATAAATGAAATTAGGGTGTTGTCTGCCCGCACATTCCCAAGCAGAAATTGTATTCCGAGCTTAATCTTCAACTTCCTGGAAAACATATAACATAGATAAAAGATGGGGTGCAATCACCAGCCGCAAAATTCCAATCAAGAAGCATCGAAGTGAATTCAAAGGGAACAGCCTCGCATCAACTCGAATTCACATCTACCTCTTGGAAATGAACATATGCCCATGTCAACGCGTCAAAAAGTTGATCTCACACGCGCATTCCGAGTACAAGCTCGTCTCAGCTGTCGTTCCGAAGATCTACGAGCTGACGAAGCCGACTCGAATGTATTGATTCCCAAAATAAGCATATCTAAAAGGCCCTCGTTTTACGTTTTTCAATCATCCTTATTCATTCCAGTATCTCGTGGTTCTATTCACAACATTGAGTTCTGAGGGAATGATACCACAAGGGGCATTTCTTTCCTTTAAACATTTAACGGTGTGTGTGTGTACAGAAAAAAATCTCGCACATAATCAACATCGCAACGCACCAAGGCATCAGTCAAATGCTGTTGAGGAGTCGCCCACCCACGCCCACACAAATTTCTCATCCGCTTCCGACCTTGAGGCGTATCAGTATTTCGATAGCGTGTGTATTTTATGCGTTCGATTACTTCAAAAAGCGTAGCTTGGATCACGCCTAACCAGATTGATTAGTAACAGTTTCGAAGCGGATGACGCGATATCTGCTCGGTTGGCGCCCTGGGCGGCCCTAAAGCCTTGACTATCTGCCCTGAGTAGCAATACTTTATGACGACCTACATATGGCATGTAGATACATGTTCCATTAGAAAGGAAAGAAGATAGCTACAAGAGTGGGTAGTAACATGCCTGAAGAAATGAAGTACCCCCGGCACAATGGCACGCACATGTACACCGCAACGACCAACATTCGCAATCCCATGCCCATTCTCATCCTTGTCTGATGCTCTGAACCCTGAAATACCCTATTTTCATCTTCGCTACCTTCCGTATTCACAGATGTTCTTGTGCAGAAAATATGTATTACCATCAGAGAAACAACGCGGTGGCGCTAGCTGCTGGGAATCACTGGGCTCGCGAGTGAATACCTGAGAAACGCCTTTGCTTGTGCACAATCATCAATGATGTAACCGCATACCTCATCGCACTCCATTGTCGATAAACAAGCTTTGAGGAAATAGGCTAATGCGTTTACCGTTGGGGCGTCTAAGTAGCCGGGTGGAGCAGAATATATACTTCAGAAGACAAGAATGTTATTGGTGTTACTTTTCAACCGCATACATTCAATCCTGCTTTCCAATCAGACCCAGAGCAGTGTTTCTTTCTACGCACCTTTTCGTTTATCTTGCCTGGAAAGACCAAGGACTGATGCTGGACTGCATCAATTCGAATCGGCCCATGTTGCTGGGGACATGCTCGACCCTTCAAAATATCAAAACGTTCCCCCATCTTTTGAAATCCGTCCCGCTCATTGTGCAATAGATTCCCATGTTGTTCGAGGAAAACAAGCTTCGAGTTCACTACATCATTCATCCCATCGTCTACTTGATTAGATATCACCAACGTGCAACCTAGTGTTTGTTATCTGATTATCCACCAGCCATCCCGTGGCACGCCCTCAGGTTCACATACGTCGTCATTCTCTGTCAACTGGTTGTCAAAATTCACTCAAGCTTTCAAAGTTTTGACCTTTAAACAGATCAGCAGACCTAGGAGTGCAGCAACACCGTCATTGATTGTGATAAACCCACCATACCACCATAAGCGAAATCTTATCATCCTTAGCTAGACCCAAATTTAAGCGCTTTTATGTAGTCAGGTCAAAATGATTTTTCCGCTCCATCGGACGACTAAACTGCACATTGTCTGACTCTCTTGAAACACATCTTTATCGGCTTCAGGACCGCACTCCCTAATTCCCCCAACTTAAAGCATCGGAATAAAGGAGCGGTCCTATAATTCATTGATACTTATTGAGACCTTGATCACCGTTTATATCTACCGACCGGCATCTTTCTCAGGAGAGCTTGCGCCTACATGCAGCCTTTCATAAAATATGAGAATGTATGGAAAATCCAGTAAAAAGGAAAAACATGGTCCAAATGTAGGCTCGACAGAGGCAGGCGTCCTGTGATTCGTGAGATTATGCTGTGATGCGACGGACTCAGATTCATGCAGCTGTACAAATGCACCAAAGAATGCTGCCAAGCGGGTTAAGTCTCTGCCCTTCGCTAGGAAAACACCGCCGTAGAGTCAGCTTCAGAATGGCTTACTACGGTAGCGTTCATTTTATGGGGCGCTTAGAGCCCGTATGGAAGATCGTCCATATCCATTCGAAACGGCATTCCAAAAGGTGCTCACCATGTCAATGGCGTCCTTGTTTCCCAAAGCATTCATTTACCACAAGGGGAATTTCCGTCTTTCAACAGAGTCAAAAGGCATTTTCCGGTTGCATACTCCGATACGAAGGCGTCCTGACTCCTTGGGCTTCGAAAATGTTCATAAATTCCCTTGGTTCTCTCACACAAGCCGTATGCGCTTAGGCGCAGAAAAATAAGCATCACGGGCGTACCTTGTTACAGCGCGCGTATCAAACTCACATGATCCACTCTATGTAAGCCCTTACGAGGTGCGCCAACTGGTACATACCCTTCAAGCGACTCAGAAGATGCGACGCCTTCGAGTATCTAACTGCATCCTCATAAGCCCCTATCGAATGGCTTACCCACACCCATATGAGCATCATTCGAACAAGGGTGATGCCATCCAAACTCCGGTCGCAGCTCCGCTTCAACCACCATATTTCTCATCTCCCAACCACGTTGTTTTTCTTACGAGCACAAGGGAATCTGCGGTGGCACCTTCGAAGCTCTTCCAGGACCACTTGGGCACCCCATTATCAGTGATGTATACCCTGTTTACAGCATCCCTGCACCTTCCAAGGAATTCTACGGTCATTGTGTTTGATAACCGCTCTCCGTAGTCTAGAGCTCTCTACACCGAGTCTCATATGACTCTTGACTCGGCCAAACCACCTGAGTTATCCAGTGTCAATATCAATAATGGGGACCAAGAACATAAGAACATGGTCGAATGATCCAAACATACCTAGTCGTACTTATAGCAAATGAACTTTCTTACATCCACTGAATCTTAAACAAATCGCGCAATTGAATTGCACATATCGCTCTCGCAGCACTATAGAATTGCGCACATAGCAGGCCTTGGTGGTGGGTCCACGTGTGTCAACCTTCGAAACCCAACCGAAACTGACTACCATATCAGGAAGTACGCCCCAAATCATCGAGGGGCCATTTCCATAAAAGCGCCGTGTGTGTTCAATTTTTTTATGTTACCTGCTGATGTTTGAGTCAATTGTCGATAGGACTGGTATGTAGATATCTAATTGCCAAGGCCGCTCGAAACCTTTGGGGATTGAAAAGGAAAGGAGAGGTGAGATTATGGGCGACAGTATACTCATTCTGCATAATCTTATCTCGCCCGCTTCTCGAGCGGCCCAATAAGTATTCATGATAGAGCTGACCATGCCCCACACGTTATCTCGAAGCACGCTGCTTCCTTGATAAATGCTCGTCGTTCAACGACCGATTCACGATAAAGAATCCCACAAGTATGCGCGATGCGACGATACCCAGATATGCATTTGTGTATAACCAATTCAATACGATGCACCCTCTATCAGAAAAGAAAGCGGTCCACCCGACTGTCCTACCTGTCCGATGTCAATCAATGTTCGTTAGTCGCGTACTTTCCATCTTCCATCTTCCTGATTTAACTCCTTCCAATCCGACATCGTGCGCATCGGAGGAGGGAAGTTCTCCTGACTTGGACACTGCCTTCGGCGCGGTAAAACGAGGCACGGTCGGTCGAATATCCTCACCAAAACATACCATACGGTGCGCACCAAGCAAGGCACAGCGCTGACAAATGAGTTCTCAGTAATTTTCAATTCTCAACGGACTCTGCTTTGATCTTCCTTTCCAGTACAGCTTTTCGAAAAATCAATTCCATTGGTGCTCCACAGGCAATCCCTAATCTGATTCTGGGCTGGGTATTTCCGAAGGTGTGACGATGTCACCTTTCATAGGGGGGGTTGATGAACAGAATCGGGTTTGGTATTCAATTGGAATGATGATTAGATTAGATTTACTTTGTGCGATACTTACATACAAAAGGGCCTTGATGGCAAGACTGATTCGACAATGGATAGAAGAACGAAGACAAGTGGGCTTGATCTGTATGTTCTTATGCTCATGAAGATATGTTTTGATGATCATGCACATTGTCAATCCCGCAGAACGACCCAGGAAATACAATAAGTTAGGCATCCTGAAATAATGGAGATAGACGCAAAAAGATGTAGGTCCCCATTTCTTCAAGTTATTGATGCGATGGAAGGGCTGCCATTGTTATGCGATTTACTCGAGTCCTCCTTGTGCGTTCCTCGACAATGGAAAGAACAGCGAACACATTAACGGCTAACTGAATCGTTAGCAGTTGCATTCACACACCAACCACATTTCGTTATGTTTTTTTTTACCTTCCTTATCGTTGACAAGCCGTCAGAACTACTCGCGCGGGAAGCGCGGGTTTGTGCTGGGCACTTTCTTTAACCGTAGTTACAAGCGTTATCACTGACTCCTTCTCAAGGCAAACCTTCAATTCAATTCTCAAGCAAGTACAGCGAACTATCGTTTACGTAGCCTTCGGGCAGTTTCGGATGGCAGTTCCACGATAAACACAGCAGATTTAACACACGATAACACAGAAGTTTTGGTTTCGTAACAAGCATCCAAAGATCCAAAACCCTACCAGAGTAAAACACAGGGCTTTGGGTTAGCGTCAACACATCTAAAAATTGCCTAGACTGCGCACCTTCCTTGAGCGATATCAACAAAGGTGAGGTAACATGTGTGGACATGTCATCGGATGGTTGGTGGATAAACTTGAAAGTTGAAACTACGTCTTGCGTGTGCAATTGACTGGCCACGACCTCTGCTATAACAATCAATCATATGCGGTGCTCGCGATAACGCCGAAGCCAGTACAATGTCATGAGACATTGTCTAGAAGTGCAATATCTGGCTATTAGTATCTCGCCACGATACCATGTCAATGTAACTAAACATAAAAAACACCCCACTCCGTGAACAATATCAATCATACCGTATGCGGTGATTAGCCTCTCAACCAAGGTACCGGGGAGCTAGACCAGTCTTGTGATTGATGTTGATGGCGAACAAGTTGAAGTCGTCTTCTACCACAGATACTGGGGTATAAATTCATAAACCTCGGAGGGTTTTGTCCGACCGACTGGGGACAAGAGATGGTAAAGGGGTGACCCCCGAACCTGTGAAACGATGTGGTCGCCTTGATGGTCGCTGGGCGAATTGATGAGCTGCACACGTCCAACGAAGAGAAAATCCAAAGAAATCATGAGAACCATACGTGATAACCACGTTTCGTTTCCTTGCTATTCCCAACTTCCCATTGAGGCACAGATTTCATCAACGAAGCAAATGCCGGGCGAGTCCGTTGATAAACCATTGGCTACCAAAAGGCTAAGCATCAGACTATAACACGTAAATTGTTCTCCAACTCACCGGCATCAATGTCACTGTCCGTTTCCTTAAGCGATGCCACAACTTCGATATCTTCCTCTATTGACAAATATAGTCAGCGTGTCCTAGTGCAAAGTATACTCTAGTATACTCCTTGCAACAAAGCATATTGAACATTTCAGACATTCATATGTCATTGAATCTGCAAGTCACAAGAACCACCTGGATACTCCATCGGTCAATAGGCAAACAAAGAGGGATGAAGAGATAGTCCATGATGACACAAATCAGGAGATAGCGCATGTGGTGATAAACGGCCTTATATCCCTTTCCAAGAAGGTCATAAGACTAGGACGATCAAAGGATGAGAGTTTGGATGAATCATCTGAGTATTTCGTCTTCCAAGGTACACCCAAAGAATCATCAGAAAGTAACCATTAGGAGCACGAAGAGCCTCCTAATCCATGAAGTCACATTGTAGCAGAGATCTTGAGATGAAAACGAGCATCAGATTGGCGGAGAAATAATTTCATTGGAGATGACAAAAGGCAAGATAATTGAACTTGACAAAGGCAGGACGTAAAGATTACAGTCTGTGAAAATGAGATATGTCAGCGTGTTTCATTAAGGAATTGAAAACAATTCAAAAATTTCAGAGACTTGAATGGTTCCCGAAGGAATTTAACCCATCGTGCAAGCACGTCGAGAAGTTTGCAGAAAGTTGTGCATCATAATAAAATATGGAAGGAGCGTATTCTCACTTTACGGTATAAAATATACAAGGCGACACCTAGTTATAAAAGGATGGACGTCAGTAAAGGATTTCGTGATAAAATGAGTTGAAAAAGAATCAGAAAAAAAATCGTATTCTTCTCATAACCCATTGGGCATCGAAGTGAGCTGAGTTAACGAAATTGGTTCATCACGTAGAGGGTTCAAGGAAGACAAACAAAAAGTTTTACTCACTGTCGACGACGACGAACACAGACGAGAAAGGCGATCAAGACAAAGACGCGAAGCTTGAAATTCAAATTTCAGAGGCAGACGTGTAAGTCACGTGTGTGTCACGAGGAACCTGCCCTAAAGTCAGCCACCGACTTTCAGCTGTACAGTTGACTCTTCTACTTTCCCACCGTCCCCTACCACGCAAGAGTACCATTAACGGTGAGTACACAATTTAGCCGTCCTCCTCGCCGCCGCTCACAAAATTCAAGATGCAAATCTTCGTCAAGACCCTTACGGGCAAGACTATCACCCTTGAGGTGGAGTCTTCCGACACCATCGACAACGTCAAGGCCAAAATCCAGGACAAGGAAGGGTACGCGGGATATGATAATTAGAAGGACAAATGGCTGATTTGTTGTTGGATTCGACGAACAGAATTCCCCCTGATCAGCAGCGCCTCATCTTCGCTGGAAAGCAGCTCGAGGATGGCCGCACCCTGAGCGACTACAACATCCAGAAGGAGTCTACCCTTCACTTGGTTCTCCGGTGCGTCATAATAAAGTGATGAAGTTATCAAGGGCTTGGCTGACTTTCAGTATCTAATTTTTAGTCTCCGTGGAGGAATCATTGAGCCTTCGCTGAAGGTTTTGGCCTCCAAGTACAACTGCGACAAGCAGATCTGCCGCAAGTGCTATGCCCGTCTCCCACCTCGTGCCACCAACTGCAGGAAGAGGTCGTGCGGACACTCATCACAGCTCCGCCCGTGAGTCCTCTCCTCTCTGACTTTATTTATGTCTTTTTAAATGGCGTTTTATTTTCCAGCAAGAAGAAGCTCAAGTAGTCCACTCGCTTTTCTATCATCTGGCATGTTTGGAAGGGTTCTTGGCGTCAATTTGCGTTGTATGTGCTGTAAGACCACGTTAATAACAAATCCACTATCGCATCACACTCTGCCAATGCCATGTTTTTCTTTTCCTCTCTTCGGAATTCATTGTACCCTTCAACGCGATTTTCGTAGCAGGCTTGAAGTCTCTGGGCCCTTGGTGTCATCATATCTTGAGTCTGATCTCGGGCTTGATTGTTCAATTTCTGGGAATTATCAGATGTACTTCCCTATTGGAGGAACAAGGGAAACGTTACTGTTGGGACGATGGAACTGGTCATCAAATGCGTTGGGCTGGTTAGCCCGACCAATGCATTGTTTCTGCACGTTGAAGGTGACGTGCTGGTGTTGAACTCAGACAAATATATGAGAGGACTGATGTATGTCTAAAGGCTGGGACCCTGTGCAGATTTCCAGGAGTAATGCGTGGTTATTTTTCTGTATGTTACAGCTGAACGACAGGTACTTCATGAGACGGACCACAATTGCTTCATTTTGCCTTTTCTAAGATCTGCCAAAGATGTTCTAGTCAGGACAATACTGTTCATCTATCTATCCCTGGCCCGTATTCTCAAGTAAACAGGGCAACCTCATGGCAGAGACGGTGTCATTGTGCTAAGATCGTACCATACCTGGCTTATTCGCTAACACCAACTCTTGAAGCCGACCCGCATTTATCCGCTTGTGTTTATGGGAGCCATTTGCTAAAGTATTGCAGCTTCTTGCTGGGTTGCGGTGGTATGTTTTCCTGTCGTCCTCTACTTGCCGATGTTTACCTCGGACTTTTCATAGGTTTCTCCCCGCTAACTTCCACCTTCCGGTACTCCCCATAACAAATCTTTTCCCCTGTTCACGAAGTCGACTCTCTGATAGCTTTGCAGAAGCTTAGGTGATGACATTTCCACGGCTGACATGGTTCCTCAACACGTTACACCGACGACTGGTAGTGGTACAGTCGTTGTTTGAAGGTGTCCCCATACGACTGCCTACTCAAATGGGGAGGGTTAGACGGTTCGGAAACTTTTTTCTTCTTTATTTTGTTTGCCACCTGTTTTGTCGTTCCTAAAGATCTGGAGTTGTAAGGGAGCAGTCGTCAGTGGTCAAATCACCCGTGCTGTCTTAATCCCTCACCTTTATGTCGTGAGTTTTACTCATCCTTGTCCAATGAAATTTTGTATGAAGACTAAAACATTACCTTTCTAGGAACCGAACCGAGGAAACTGACAGGACAGTCGCTTGCTGAAGTGGGACAGAAGAATTCCAGAACGTCCGGTGTTGCACGGCTATGTGTTGTCGACATTGAGTATGTTTTATATCCAATAACCGGAAGACCAGCGACCTTTGCAGTATGAACACGACATTCTATCCCTCGACGTTCAAAGCAAGCGATATTCGTCCACCTCTCTGTTTAATCCGAATACCCGGTTGTCGGTTGTCCTCCAGTCTCTCGGGACAACGGCACACGGCACCTCGCCAACTTGCGACATCCAAGCTGCAAGTTAAAACCAGTTCCAAGGAAGAGCCTACTCTAATAAGGCATCTGTCGACGTTACAGGCGAGACGTGGAGTCTCGTGGGTTGTTCAACACCAAATCTATCTCGACGCCCATTAACATGGTTTTTTTACCATCACACTCGTTCAACCAAGCGTCCGGTTCGGATGATGAATTTCATTGCCGTGGACTTGGCCAATTCACTTGCAGTTCACCATCATCTCACGTTGGACGGTTGCGTCTCCTTGCTGCGGGCGGTTAAATTTAGACTTCATTGTAAGTCCTCGATCGATGATCCTTGGTTCTTTCCAAAGGCGTTAACACTTGCCCATCGTAGTCACCTTCCTGCAGAAACCCCTTCTGGAACTTGTGCTACACCTGAAGACCGACGTTTTTCGCTGGAATTTCTTGCGGCTTAACACCATTTGTTGACGTGATATTCTACGAACGTCGAGTCGATTAGCTGTACCTGTGGCTCTTTTGCACTTTTTGGACAACAACAAGGCTTGGCGCTCGTGCTTGGAGAGCCTAATAATATCGCTGTGGTGCCTTTTACAAGCACCAGCCTTCTCTGAATGGCTCGAAATTCCCAATCCGCAGCACCGCAGCGAGATAGGTATTGGTGAAGGTTGTATTTTTATATTTTTGTAATGCTCGGGTGCGATGTCTATTTCATTCTTCTATAATGTTGTGAAACTGACTAGATCAATTTATACAGTCCGTGTATTTTGGCTTGCTTTTAGATGATTGAATTCGCAGATTCTCTCATAGTTCCTGATAGACGTGGTCGTGGCGTGGTATCTTATCATTATGCGGAACATAATTCGAGTGCTGCGCAGTCGTCGGTTCTTCTGGCTGGCTCAATAATCCACCTTGGCATGCTATTTTTTAATCTTCATTGTCTGGAGTTTTCCTTCACGTTCGACGCCAAGACTACTACGAAACCCAAGGCTTTCAGCTCCAGCGTCTAATAATAAAGGTCAGCGAGTTCAAGTTGTATAAAAGCCACACAGAATATTCACTTCAATCCCCAGCTCTCGACTTGGTTTTCTAACCAGCTTTACTCAAACACACTATCAAAATGCAATTCAACAAGAACTTTGTTGCTTTCATCGTCGCAGCTGTCTTGACTGCTTCCAACGCCATCCCGGTATGTTTATCTATCCTTTTCCTTATGATATGACAGGTTTCTCATCCCTCTTTTTCCCCAGGTTGTCCCCGGCTCTGGATTGGTTGCTCGCAGCGAGGCACTTTTTGCACGTGAGCCTACCTTTGGCCTCGAAGCCCGCCGCCATGGATCTGGTGAACGCAACGGCTCCAGGTCTGGCAGAGGCCTTGAAGCTCGAAGGCACGGTGACAGTGGCGAACGCAACGGTTCGCGTTCAGGACGTGGTCTTGAAGCAAGGAGGCACGGAGATTCTGGAGAGAGGAATGGTAGCCGCTCAGGAAGAGCACTTCAAGCTCGCAGACACGGTGATTCCGGCGAGCGTAATGGATCCCGCTCAGCTCGTGGTCTTGAGGCAAGGAGGCACGGAGACTCTGGAGAGCGTAACGGCTCACGCTCCGCTCGTGGCTTAGAAGCCAGGCGACATGGTGACTCAGGTGAAAGGAACGGTTCTCGTTCTGCTCGCGGCCTTGAGGCCCGCAGGCATGGAGATTCAGGAGAACGTAACGGTTCTCGTTCAGCCCGTGGCCTGGAGGCACGCAGACACGGTGATTCTGGTGAACGCACTGGATCCCGCTCAGCCAGAGGACTTGAAGCTCGCAGGCATGGGGACTCTGGAGAACGTAACGGATCTCGCTCAGGACGAGCACTTCAAGCTAGGCGTCATGGAGATAGCGGTGAACGTACAGGTTCTCGCTCCGCTCGTGGTCTCGAAGCCCGCAGACACGGAGACTCTGGGGAGCGTAACGGCTCACGCTCCGCTCGTGGCTTAGAAGCCAGGCGACATGGTGATTCTGGAGAACGCAACGGGTCTCGTTCTGCCCGAGGACTTGAGGCTCGCCGACATGGTGATTCTGGAGAACGCACCGGATCCCGCTCAGCTCGTGGCCTCCAACGTCGCCGCCACGGAGACTCTGGAGAGCGTACTGGATCTCGTTCAGCTCGTGGTCTTGAGGCCAGGAGACACGGCGACTCAGGTGAACGTACAGGCTCACGTTCTGCTCGTGGTCTCGAAGCCCGCAGACACGGAGACTCTGGGGAGCGTAACGGCTCACGCTCCGCTCGTGGCTTAGAAGCCAGGCGACATGGTGATTCTGGAGAACGCAACGGGTCTCGTTCTGCCCGAGGACTTGAGGCTCGCCGACATGGTGATTCTGGAGAACGCACCGGATCCCGCTCAGCTCGTGGCCTCCAACGTCGCCGCCACGGAGACTCTGGAGAGCGTACTGGATCTCGTTCAGCTCGTGGTCTTGAGGCCAGGAGACACGGCGACTCAGGTGAACGTACAGGCTCACGTTCTGCTCGTGGTCTCGAAGCCCGCAGACACGGAGACTCTGGTGAACGCACTGGATCCCGTTCAGCCCGTGGCCTTGAGCGTCGCAGGCACGGTGATTCTGGTGAACGTACCGGATCTCGCTCAGCTCGTGGCCTCCAACGTCGTCGCCACGGAGACTCTGGAGAGCGTACTGGATCTCGCTCAGCTCGCGGTCTTGAGGCCAGGAGACATGGGGACTCTGGTGAACGCACTGGTTCCCGCTCAGCCCGTGGCCTTGAGCGTCGCAGGCACGGAGACTCGGGTGAACGCACCGGATCCCGTTCTGCTCGTGGTTTAGAGGCCAGACGCCATGGTGATTCTGGTGAACGCACTGGATCGCGTTCTGCTAGAGGACTTGAGGCTCGCAGGCACGGAGACTCTGGTGAACGTACCGGTTCTCGTTCTGCCCGAGGTCTTGAACGTCGCCGCCATGGAGACTCTGGTGAACGTACCGGTTCTCGCTCTGCCCGAGGCCTCGAGCGCCGCAGGCACGGTGATTCTGGTGAGCGAACAGGATCCCGCTCTGCACGAGGACTTGAGGCTCGCCGACATGGTGACAGTGGTGAGCGCACCGGTTCCCGCTCTGCTCGAGGATTGGAGCGTCGCAGGCACGGTGATTCTGGTGAGCGCACTGGATCCCGCTCTGCTCGTGGCCTCGAACGTCGCCGCCATGGAGATTCAGGCGAACGTACCGGTTCACGTTCCGCTCGTGGTTTTGAACGTCGCAGGCACGGCGACTCTGGTGAACGCACTGGATCCCGTTCCGCTCGTGGTCTTTGAATCAATTCCTCTTCACATTTTGCTCTAGTGTTATGATCAGGTTTCAATTTTATCTTGCTGTTCAATGGACTTTAAAATGTAAATAACATATATACGCCGGTTTGGACTCTGGTGGTGTTTTACGAATTTCTTTTCTTCCTGGTTCTTGCAATTGGTATTCCTTGGGTATTCCTCTCGATATATACGTATTTTGGATTGTAGGTTTGGTATCTCGTTTGCTTTCAACATTAAAAAATACATTGTCACTGTGTTTACTGCTTTTTATGGCCAGGTTCAACTGAAGCGAGTGGGTCAAGCAAGTAAGATGCTTCTGGCACACTCGATCGAACAATCTCTATTTTTATTTCCAACTTTTCACTCTATTTCACCGTCCCATCTTGCACTTCACCTATTCACCTATTCGCCTATCCACCCACACCCATACCTACACCCACTCAACATCAACACTGGCTGCCCGCTGTGCAGGATTCAGCCTCCCCGCCTATCCTCATTCAAGTTATAACTTGAACATTCGCTCTACAAGCCAGGAAGCTTGCATTCACACCTATATCAGTAATCTGTCACTTCAAAGTAATAAAAATCAAACGCTGGACGAACCGCACAAATTCCGGGAATGGTATTCGAATTCACTCCCGCCCATGACCATACAAGCACTAGCGCTGGCGCTGGCGGGCTAAATCGAACCCCGCCCACGTCTATTACCATTGAACAACGTAACAGTGGATGGACTGATACACTTTCCACCATCCTACGCCCTGCACAAGTCAGCCCTCGAGCTCCACCTAACCTCAGAGCGGGCTCGAGGCGCATACGGCATGACGAACCCAACGACAAAACGGGGCCCAAGTCCAAACACTACCACGACACCAATGGCGAGCCCAACACCACCGCCAACGCCAACGCCAAGCAGAACGCCAACGGAGACGATGAACCGATCGACTGGAACGCCTCACCCCACATCCACCCCCTCGCACGAAAAAACACCAACCCGCGCAGCGCGCAACGTCATCATAGTGGGGCGATTTGGAGGCATATATTGTCAAGAGCGGTGTTTGAGGATTTGAAGAGGTTGGAGGATCGGTGTCGATTGAGGGAGAGGGAGAGGGAGAGGGGGGAAGAACGAGAGAGATTAAGGCAAGGAGAGAAGAGAAAGGAGCTCGAGGTGGAGGGGCGTCAGGTCAATAGCCATGGGCATATGAAGAATAGGCGGGATTCGAGATTCAGATATTCGACGGCGTCGACGTCTATGGAGAGAAGGGGAAGGTCTAGAGAATTGGGCGTGGGGAGGCAGAGGAAGGCCAAGTCAACGAGGATGCGAGGAGGTTACGTCGATGCGAAAGAGCGGAGGGACTTCGTTAAGAGGACGAGCGCTGGCGCTGGTTCGAGCGATATCCAACTTGAATTGCAATTGGGAGCATGTGGGACGTGTCTCTTTGAAGATATCTGCGATGTGCATCGAGATATCGATATCCCGGCCCCTTTGGACAGTTTTCTAGATCATCGTCCGCTTGGAATCGTCGATCCGCTTCCCAAGCTTCAAACAGAGGCCTCGGAAGGTACGAATGGCCCAGTTATCCAAGTCTGGCACCGCTTTGTTCGTATCGAATGCATCGGCCTAAGCGGGGTCCTTCTGTACGAACTGGCTTCCGCAGAATATCCACCAGTACTTCCTGGACCTCAGGCTTTCAATCACTCGCGATTGGATGGAACAGCTGCACATCCGTATACCAAACAACCTATGCCCAGCGAATATCCCCTCTTAACACTCGAAAGCGTCTTTGGAGATCTAACAGACCCGCATTCGCCCAGCATGCACATCGACGACCTCCTCGACGCCGTCAAAGCCAAAGTCTTTTATTTCCCTGCGTATGCTTGTACTTCGTTCATCGTAAGCCCTTCTCTTCACATTTGAATTTTAGAGCACCTACTAATACCATTTTTTCTTTATCTTCTTTTATTTTGTTGGATTTTGATTACTATTTTGAATTTTGAAGGCTGGTCAAGCGATGGTCGCATTCCTTCGAAATCAACCTGAGCTACGACCTGTACCGTGTCCTGATGGGTTTTCCGTTCGATACGTTCCTTCGGTGCCTTCGCCTACGCACACGCATAATGCACAGTCTTGGTCTCTGGATCAATCGTTCCTCGAAATGGACGCAGACCCCGAGGTCGTCCCAAATCCAAACCCAAACCCAAAACCAAAGGCAAAGGCAAAAAGGACAACCACGACGAATTCCACCACGACAAAGTCGACCCTGAACGCAGGCCATCATGATCCCAAGAGATCCTCCAAATCTCTCTCCATTGACAGGAACTGGGTCGCACCAGGTCCAGCGCCTTCATCCTCGAATTCATCTGGATGGAAGAACGGTACAAAAACGGCGCCATTCCTCGGACACCTAAGCGCTAGCGCTGCCAGTGGACACGGAATGAGTAAATCGATGACGCTGGATTTGGAGCTGGACGACGAAGACCCGTATAGGACACTGATGATCCGTTCGTGTTCTGATCCTTTG